>PVLC010002839.1:61871-107539 GCA_004027655.1 Graphiurus murinus | reverse complement strand
TTGTAATCCCAGCATTCGGGAGGCTGAGACCGGAGGATCCGGGTTCGAGGCCAGCCTCAGCTACCTAGTGAGGCACTCCGCAACTTAGTGAGACTCGGTTTCAAAATAAAGAGTAAAAAATAGGGCTGGGGGTGTAGCTCGAAGGTAGAACGCCTCTGAGTTCAATCCCCAGTACCGCAAAAAAAAAAAAAAAAAAAAAAAAAAAAAGAATTAGGCCCATGAACCAAGATCAGAAAGTGGCAAAATGAGAGTGGCAAAAACAAGATGCTCTGGCTACTTGTTACTTCTCTGCACCATGATGCAGCTCAGAGGCAGGGTACCTGGGGTGGTGGGGCAGGCCACAGCATGGGGACTGACATGGTACCTCTAAAAAAACTAGGAAAAGAAAGACATGCCTCTGGGTGAAAGGAGCCATGCAGGTACATGGCTCAGAGGATCTACACAAGAGGCTCTTGTGGAAATTAAGAGGCCCAGCCTTTCCCCAGGTATACAACTTGGAAAGCAGAGGCTGGCTGGAAGTTCAGCCGTTTGCTCATCCCCTCAGTCAGAGGCCTTTGTGAAATGATCAGCAAAAAGAATCCTACCGTGCTGTCCAGCCTCAGGATTCTTAATGGCTGATTAAGATCTAGTCATCATGTCTATACTCCAACTAGCAGGAAAGAAGAAGAGACAAAGGATATACCCTTCTCCTTTCCAGGAAATTTTCTGGAAGTGGCATGCCATTCCCACTTACCTCCCATCAGCCAGAACTTAAATCATAGTAAACTACACAAAAGGCTGAAGGCAGCTCTGTGTTCACCTCCAAAACTAGGGTTTATAAGAGAAGAGCCAGGTATGGTGGGTCTGCCTGTAATCCCAGTACTTTGGAGGCTGACACAAGAGGATCACAGGTTCACAGCCAGCCTTAATAATTCAGCAAGACCTCAGCAAATTATTGAGACCCTGTTTTAAAATAAAAAGGGCCGGGGGTGTAGCTCAGAGGTAGAATGCTATTGGGTTCATTCCCCCCCCTCCTCAAAAAAAAAAAAAAAAAGAGAATTCAAGGGCAACCTGCAGATACTGCCCAAGGTTCTATCTATTAATGCAGTGGTATATGACAAAAGGTAGGTTGTTGCTTCTCCTTGAGGTATCCAGAAGTGTGGCACAGTTGACATCTCATGAAATATATTAACAGCTGTGGAGCTCATCCTTTAGAAAGCCAGAGAGGTCTCATGGCAAAGGAATTTAGAGATCATTCAGTTCAAATCTCTCATTTGGGTATTAATGTCTCATAACTAGACCACGTTACACAGATCTGTAACGCTCTATTTTAAAAATATGGCATTATCATTCATTTGTAACCTACCAGTCCCTTTGTTAATCATTACAACAAATGCTTTACTGCCTTTTTAACATTTAAATCACCCGTGCAATTAGCACAATGTCTAATAACAAATGGAAATGGGTTCATAACTTTCGCAGGCCATTTACTAAGAGTGTGGGTGCCTCCTTGTCAGGTAATCGAGAAGGTGACCACCTTCGATGAATCAAAAATGGGGACATGCAGCCTGTCACACACCAGGACAACATTAACTTCTGCTGCATGGTGAGGCCAGCATAAAAAACCTGGGTCCCTGGTGTGTTTTGTTCTATGGTACTAGGGATTAAACCCAGGAGGGATTTTACCTCTGAGCTACAGCCCTAGCCTGTTTTTTGTTTGCTTGTTTGGTTGGTTGTTTTTTTTGTTCTGTTTTGTTTTGTTTTTGAAACAGGTCCTCATTGAGTTGCAGAGGGCCTTGCTAAATCATTGAGGCTGGCCACTATCCTTCGATCCTCCTGTCTCAGCCTCCTAATACTGCTATTATAGGCATGGACCACCCTGTTGGGCTGGGTCTCTGTTTAACTACAAGTAATACTAACTTTTGGAATAATGGACTGATACTAAATTGGGGGGAAGGTATGAGACTTGGAAAAACCTGAGTGTCAGCTCCCTGGGAAGGGTTACTTACATATCTGCCTTCTTCTCTGTGTCCCCCTTGCCTGGCAAAGCCTTGGTATGTCCAAGAAATTAAAAATAGTTGTTGTTTCTAGGAATCTGTCAGAAGTCTGACAGGAACATAACACTGTGAACCCAGAGACAGGCACTGTAGGAATCTGAGACACACTGGAAAGTCAAAACAAACAAATAACAACAACACACACAAGGAAAGTGTGTACTGACTGATGAAAGTGGGAGGGAATCTCAGGTGCTGGTATAATGCTATTGACAGGCTGCTTCCAAAACCCCTGGGACCATCAAGAGAGCTCCTGCCTCCCACAGAGGACCTGCTCAGGAATTGTCAACACTGGAGGTGCTGCAGTCGATGTCCATGCATGCTTCTGTACTTTTGCTACATATATAAATATGCACAAACAAAACAGGACTTTATTCAGGGCTTGGGAAGGAAGGGATGTTTCGAGACTTAGCAATTCCCTAGTGTGTTCTCTTTTAAAGACAAAAATCTCTTAAGCAACTGTGACAAAATATTTGCAGGTGTTGAATGTGACTGCCTGGTGTATTTTACATATGTAAAAATTTAATATCACTCAAATTTTAAAAAAGAATTGATCGCAGTGAAACTAGGAGTAGAAGCATTTTCTACGAAAATAATTGTGTTGATAACACTGAATGTAATAGGCCATTTTCCCCCCAAAGTAAATGTCTTTTGATTTTATAGAGATAGAAAGGATGCACTTAACATAAATTCATGTGGTAGCCATGGAAGAAGGTGGAGGCGGAGCAGTAAGTGTGTAAAGGAAAAATTCTATCATGAACAAGGGTCTATTAGGATGTAGGGCCATTGACTAACCAAGTGACTTTGACAGAAGTTCCTTCTCACAGCTCCCCAAGCCGTTTTCTTATTTTTAAAATGAGATCCCGTGAGCTAACCTCACAGAATTATCCTCTGCAATGCAGGAGATTCAACACGTGGAGACTTTAGCACAGCACCTGCACATAGAACATTATCAATAACTGATACCAATGATCATCATTTCAGTAAGGAAAAGGCTTAAACGGATATTTAAGCACACTGATGATCAAGATTTGCAAGAAGGGAAAGCTTAAGTGCTTCTGTGCTGGGTACCTCCATTTTCATACGGCTGCTGCCATCAGATTTTAAATTTCTTTGGGGCCTAACCAAGAACCTTCAGTGGATTGCATAAAACCTATGGCTAAAAGACGAAGAGGTCACTGTGGTTACTGCCAACTGGAGAGAGAGGCCTGGAGCTCCTGGTCAAGCACCTTAACTCCCAGCTCATCCTCGGGCCCAGGGCTTTTCTGGGTGTGGCCCAGGGAACCCCATCAGCATCCCAGGCCACACACCTAAACCCCATCTCATTAGAACAAGGCCGCCAGGGCCTTCAGACCTGCATTGAAGTGTGACAGAATCGGCCTTGCTGACTTCTCATTTGAGCAAAAAGATTTCTATTCACTCTTAGCTACAGAAGGAGAAGTTAGAATCAAGAGACAGGATTGCAACATTTTTGTGTAAAGAGAAGGGATTACAACAATTTTCTAGACTGTAAACATTTTATGCTTTGTGGGTCAAGAAGCAAAATCAAAGTTATATAAGTATCTAATTAAACATTTAAAATGTAACCACCCAGCCAGGCATAGTGGCTTACACATGTAAACCCAGCCACTTGGGAGGCTGAGGCAGGAAGATCACAAGTTCAAGGCCAGCCTGGGAAACTTAGCAAGAAGCCTGTTTCAAAATAAAAACTAAAAAGGACTGGGCATGTAGCTCAGTAGTAGAAGTACCCTCAGGTTCAATCCTCAGTACTACAAAGCAATAAATGATCACAATAATAATAATAATATAAAGTACAACTATCCAATAATGTAAAAAACATTCATAGCAGTCAAGGTGTGGTAGTGCATGACTGCAATCCTGGTACTTGGGAAGCTTGAGACAAAAGGATCACAGGTTCTAGGCCAGCCTCAGGAATTTACCAAGACAATGTATCAAAATAAAAATGAGCCAAGCGTGGTGGCACACACTTGCAATCCCAGTACTTGGGAGGCTGAGACAGAAGGATCACAGGTTCGTGGCCAGCCTCAGCTACCTAGTGAGGACTTCCGCAACTTAGTGAGACCCTGTTTCAAAGTAAAAAATGAAATAAACCTGGAGGAGTAGCTTGGAGGTAGAATGTCCCTGGGTTCAAGCCCCAGTACTGCAATAAATAAATAAATAAATAATAAAATAAAAATGAAATGGGCCAGGGGTATAGCTCAAAGAATGTCCCTCATGTCAATATCCAGTACCAAAAAAAAAAAAATCAAAAACATTTGTAGTTAAGGTGTAGCTGGCCTCATCAGCTGATATGCAGTGAAGTTCTGCGTCAGGTGGCCTTAGATTGGACTTACTATCAGCTGTATAAAGCAAGCCCGGCCTCAGTGGCCTCACCTTATCTGTAAAATGGCCATCCCAAACCCTCTGACTCAGTAAGGCTGTGGGAAGGGGTCCACAGCTAAAGAACTCAGTACCCAAAGGCTCCAGGCCTCACCAAGCGCAGCACTGGAAAACCTGTCTCTCGCCGGCTGCATCGTTTGCTTCGCGGTGGCAGAATCCAGGCTTGCCAGGCCCTGCGACGTGTCTTTACCTAATGATAATGCGTAATGTGTGTTCTGAGGGCAAGTCCCCTCAAAGACACTTTGGAAGTAGCTACATGGAAAACAAGACATTTCCAAAACACTCTTCAGTAGCCCGGATGGGTGTTCTCCATTCTTTTTTTTCTTTCTTTAATAGGTGCATTGTAATCATACATCTTTGTTAGGTACAAGCTGGTAAAGGCATACATGCACACATTTCTCATTTAACCCTTCCCCAATTCCCACCCTATTCCTTCCCCCTCCCTCCTTCTCGAGTTCAGTTTAGTGATTGATTTCGATGTTTGTAAAAGTATATCCATTCTGAATTAGAATAGTCTACACAGCTCGGCTGAAGATTCCAAGAGTGCCAGCTCATTGAGAAAGACAGAAGGAGCCCGGGTGTTATGAGCTAATGGGGTGCGGACGACGCTCAGTGCCAAGGTCTCTGAAGAGGCTCTTGGAGGCTGGTCACTGCTTCAGGGATGACCCGTAGCCAGAGGCTCCCGTCAGTCACCAGGAGACTGACTGAACCCAGGTCGCTGTGTCTTAGTGACTCAGTATGCTTGGATGGCCTTAGGTCACAGCTGGCTGGGATGGGCACAAGATGCTAAGCCTCTCATATTTTGTTGGTGGGAACCCTAAAAGTAACAGAGCATCCTAGGGAGACAAGATTTCCATGAAAAATAAAAATTCCCTGGCCTGTGAGTATAGCTCAGTGGTAAAGCATATTCTTAGCATGTGTAAGACCCTTGGGTCAATCTCTAGGACTAAATAAAATAAAAATACTCTTCAATACCAGGAGGGTAAATTTCATATGTCAACTTGATTGGGTATCTGTAAAGGTGCTACTGGATGAGGTTAATATTTGAACCAGATAGCCTCCATAATGGGTGACCTCATGCAGAGGCTGGACTTCCCTGCTAAGAGGCAATTCCTCCTGGCAGCCTTCAGGCTGGAACTTCATTTTTTCTTGCTTTCAGACTGAAAGTGAAAAATCAGCTATTCTTCAATCTCACTCAAGCTTGTTGGCCTTGAGCAAGAACCACACCACTGGTTCTCTGGGTCAGCAACTTGCAGACTGTAGATATTGGGACTTAACATATATAATGAGCCAATTCCTTATACCAAATCCTCTCTCATATCTATATACTATATCTATCTATCTCTATATGTGTGTGTGTGTTTTAGTCTACATAGTATTATATATATATATACACACACATATATGCTTTATTTCTTTGGAGAAAACTGGCTGATATAAATACTAACCATTCTGTATTTAATCATAGATAAAAATGCTCATGTGCATGAACTGGGCTTTATTTTTTCACTGTAATAACAAAGAACTATGAGCAACTGTGTGTTCTATAAACTAATGAATATCTCTATTGTGGAATACCATGCAGCAGCTAACAATGGTGAGACTACTATCTACAGAATAACCTGTATAGAATTCCAAGACATATCAGGTAGGAAAAACATATTCTGGGGAATATATTTCCCCATGAAACATGAAAATTAATTAAGCCAGGAGCAGTGGTACAAACCTGTAATCTCACTATTTGGGGGCTGAGACAGGAGGATCCAGGTTCAAGGCCACTCTCATCAACTGAGCAAGATTCTGTTTTAAAGTAAAAACTAAAATAGGGCTGTGAGTGTAGCTCAGAGGTAGATTGCCCCTGAGTTCAATCCTCATCCCCTCCCCCAGTTTAGTTTCTTCCCCATAAGTAAAGGCACAAATTCACAATAGTTGTCACTGAGAAGGTTCTGGAATTAAGACGAGTTGGTCAAGTGTCTTTTTGTATTTTTAGAATTTGTCAAACAGCACTGCATTCACATATTGCTTTTTTAATTAAAATCAAATATAAATATTAACATATTGGCACAGTAAGATAAAAATCAAGAAAGAAACTGAGGTACTATAGTCTTTACACTCATTCTCCAAAGCAAGAAATTGGGATCTCCCTCATCTAACACCTTGATAGATACTATATCACAATATGTTTTCCAATTATTAGAAAGAAAAGAAGATGCAGCTCACGTTGGACACTTCATCGCTGGGACCTGTGCTCCTCCCAGGTTCTCCATAGGATCTTTTTTTTAATAGCAGGGAGCCCCCAATTCGAAAAGCTCTCTTTAAGTCCGGGTGCCCAGTCAAGCATTCACCCTCATCAACACTGGTGGGAATCGTTCCACACATTCAAGGCGGGAGGATGCCGGTGGAGCTGAGGGGCCTGCTCTTTTGCAGCATAACTGTCCCTTAGGACATGTGCAAAACATATGAGACCCGATGCAGAATAAGGGGCTTGGGAACAAGAACAGGTTTTTGTGTGCTGCTGTGATGCTGCCAGCTCTTTGGGGAAAGTAAAGGATGGAGGGAGGAGGAGAGACCGGAGGGAACGCGCCGAGGAGGCCGCCTTGGCCCTAGGAGCACCAGTCAGACCACACGCCCTCCAGACTGAGGAGCGTGCAAGATCCCGTGTGGATTCCACTGTCCGCTCGGCGTTACACAGTAGTCCCAGTCATGTGTAGCAAAACAAATGGTACACGAGAATGACATCTTCATTTGACCAAGGGGCAAGAACAAAAGAACTGGCTTGACAGGTACAATGGTGCACGCCTGTCATCTCAGCAATGTGGAGGCTGAGGCAGGAGGATCACAAGCTTGAGGCCAGCTGAGGCAGCTCAACGAGATTCTGTCTCAAAATAAAACCTAAAACTAGAAAGGGCTAGGGCCAGATGTGGTGGCATACCTGTAACCTCAGTACTTGGAAGGCTGAGAAGGAGGATTCCAGATTTGAGGCCAGCAACTATACAGGACCCTGTTTCAAATAAAGAAGGCGAGGGATATAGCTTGGAGGTAAAATGCCCCCAGGCTCAATCAAAAGAAAGAAAGACAGAAAGAGAGAAAAAGGGCTGGGGAAGTAGCTCAGTGATAAAGCACCTCTGGGTTCAATCCCCAGCACTGCAATCAATCAATCGATCGATTGATTGCAGCCTTCCACACACCAGGTTTATTCTGTGTAGAGAACTCCTCTTCAATCTATGGTTAGGTTCCCCTACTTTTTTGGTAACAAAACACCCTTCCTTTTAGTGACAGTAAATGGTATCTCTTTTCCCTGTAAATATCCTTATTGGGCCGTTTTATTTATTTATTTTTATTTCCTTTTTTCTTGATGTTCACATTGAAGGCTGAACTCAGAGGTGTTCTACCACTGAGCTACACCCCCAGACCTTTTTATGTTTTCTTGCTCTTAACTTTTGTTTTTTGGGTGGTTTTTGTTGTTGTTGTTGTTTTGTCTTTTCAAAACTGGGGATGAAACCCAGGGCAGTGCACCTGCAAGGCAAGCACTTTGCCGCTGAGCTACATCCTGGCCTCCCTTTTTATCTTTTTTATTTTGAGATAGGGTATCAGTAAGTTGCTGCGCACTGGCCTCAAACCTGCAAGCCTCCTGTCTCCGCCTTCCAAACACTGGCATTACAGGCATGTGCGCCCGGGCCCAGCCTTAGTGGGCAAATGGAAAGGCTGGCTACTTTATAGTAACACTCCAGTCTTATTTTAAACTGGTACATGCAATTCAAAGCCTGAAACTACTAGCAAAACATTATCCTTGAACAAAGAAACAGAATAAGAATCAGAACTTCCCCCTTCTCCCCATCCTGCAGTCCCCTCCAATTACCTCAGCGCCCTTCAGATTCAAGAGCCTGCTCCCATTCCCTGCTTTGTCAGCATGAGAAACTATTCCCACCTCATCGTCACGCCCAGCCCAGGCTTCCAGGCTTCAAGCCGAGGTGTTCCAAACACCACTTCTTAGTCAGTACCTCAAGTGGCATGGTCATCAGCAGGTGAGGAACCAGTACCTAGGGCTCCACCAGCCATAGCCCTTCTACACACGTGTCTGCTCCTCGACTCGGCTTGCCAGGTGGGCATCTGCGCCACCACAGCAGGATGGGCCTTGGTATGGGACAGGTCTAGAACTACAATGAGCCTGTTCTCAGGAAGCTGGGCAGGTGGCACAAACGGCAGGAGCCACGCAGAAGCTACTGTTCATCAAGAAAGGGGAGTAGGGCCAGGTGCCTGTGATCCCACAGGCTGGGAGGCTGAGACAGGAGGATCGCAGGTTTGCAGCCAGCCTCAGTAACTTAATGAGACCCTGTTTCCAAATAAAAAATAAAATAGGGCTGGGGGGTGTAACTCAGAGGTAGAATGTCCCTGGGGTCAATCTCCAGCAATACCAAAAACAATAAAATTTTTTTTAAAAAATGGAGGAGGAGGAGAGTGGGCTGTGGTGCAGTTCAGTGGTTAACACTTGCCTAGCATGCTGGAGGCCCTGAGTTCCATGGGGGCGGGGGGGGGGGACTCCTCCAGAATGAATGAATGAATGAATGAATGAAGCTCAATATAGAAAGCACAGGGGTAACTGAGCGAGCAGGGGAATGGGACCAAGCCGACCCTGCGGCCGGAGCTTTGTCAGTCTCTATTCTGGTTTCCATCAATGGGCACCAGGCAGGGAAGTGGGGCTTATTTGAAGGAGGGTATCTTGAAGGTGCAGTCACCATGCCAGAGCATTTAGAGGAGAAGTGAACAGAACCAAGGGTCCTGTGAGGGCAGGAGGTGGGATCATTCTGCCCCTTCAGGAAACACTCAGCACTGCCGCACTGGAGGAATCTAGCAGACAGAGGCCAAGGATGCTGCAACATCCTACAAGGCACAGGATGGCCCCATAAAGTGGCAAATGGTGGCAAGAAACTGCACTGACTCACTTAAAGACCCCACAGTCTACACGGTGGGTAGAGTTGATATAGAGTTCACAGATGGACAAACTGAGGCAGAAGGATTTATAACACTGGCCTGTAGAGACCTGAGATTGGAGCCTGACTGTCTACTTCCAGTACCTGCGGGTTTCCCCAGCACCCTGGCCTCCCACACAACTGATTGTGGCCTCTCCTCTCCACTGTTATTTACTGATCCACCACCTCCCTCAATGCACATTCCAGGAGGGAGGAGCTGGATTCTGACTCACTTCTCCATCCTTCAGCCCAAGGAGGCCTCTGAGGCAATCCATCAGTATCCAGAACAATAAACCCAAAGCAATCAAAGACTTTCTCAAATTGCAGATGGGAGAACTGCCATTTAATATTGGAATTGAAAATACCTGTTACAATCAAGGGATCCTTAGCCAGTATGGAGGAACACACCCACACAAAATTTCATACAAATCTGTATATGTTTTTTCAAAGGGAAGAGTCACCCCTCAGATTACCTAGAGGACAGAAGGAGCCGGTCGTGCACTGCTATGCCCACGCCGTCTCAAAAATAAGCAAACAAGCCTGGTGTGGTGGCGCACACTTGTAATCCCAGTACTGCCAGCCTCAGCTACATAGTCAGGCCCTCTGCAACTTAGGGAGACCTTGTCTAAAAATAAAGAATAAAAAATAGAGCTGGGAATGTAGCTTGGAGGTAGAATGCCCCTGGGTTCCATCCCAGTACCAAAAAAAAAAAAAAGCAAACAGGCTTCCCAACCAGCAGAAAGGGCACAGGAGAAAAGACGCCATCAACGCCCCCAACCTGTGCAGTGTCACAGAAATAACATTTCTAGTTTCTGAATTTGGATCGTTCAACCATTAGTACCAAGGTTATTAAATACAACAGTACCAAAATAGGAAAGTGACAGCCAAGTTCAGCGCAGCTCTTCTCTCAAAACCAACCTTGTAGAAGTTAACATTATTGTAACCAATGCTCCTTTACAACCTTTTAAGCTCAAGCAATGCCAAGAAGGTGCATTCTTCTATGGTCTGCTGTCTGTTTTACCAAGAGCATCAGTCTAAAAATGAGGGGCAGCTACCCAGAGCAGCCTAATGCAAGTTGCTTAGAAACGCCTCACAGTGCCCATCCACTGACCTTTCATAAAACACTGAGGAGTCTCACCTGAGGAGAAGTTCAGGTTTGTAAATCACAGGCTGCATCACAGGGTAGGGGTGAAGGGCCAGTGCTCCGTCTGGGGAGGGAGAAGCAAGCTCAAGAGCAGGCTACGCACCTACCCTACGATTGCCTGTGGCACACCCCCAGGGGACTGTGAACAAACACACGCCAACGGGCAGTTACAAGAGGTTCCTCACAGCCTAAAACTAGAAAGAAGCCGGGCATGGTGGCACGTGCCTAGAATCCCAGTACTTTGGAGGTTAAGACAGGAGGATTCAGTTTCAAGGATAGTTTAGCAACTTAGTGAGACCCTTAACAACTTAGTGAGACCCTGCTTAAAAAAAAAAAAAATTAAAAGGGTTAGGGTACGTGTAGCTTGGAGGTCCAATGCTCCTGGAATCAATTCTCAGTACCAAAACACACAAGCAAACAAACAAACAAGTAAACAAATAAGTAAAGAAGTAGAAAGAGCTCAAAGTGTTAACAATACAGAACTGAATAAGCTCTTGTACCTTCATATAACCAATGAAAACTAAAGAGCAGTACCCCATACTCTGATTCTCTGTGATTTACAAGCAATTCTCAGAGATATAATATAGAGCAAAGCCAGACACAAGAGAGAAAGTACTGCTGGTTCCTTTATTTGAGATTCTGTGAGCAACACTATCGATAGTGAATGTCATCCCAATAGGGTCACCAGAATGGCATGAGGAGGTGACCCAGGGGGCTAGGATGCTGCTGGAATGGTCTGTTATGATTTACATGATGGTCACTCAGGTGAAGCAATACTTATGCAAAGGTACCAGCTGCAAATTCCAGATCTCTGCATTTTATCATAGATACAAAGACAGGTAGATGAATTCATAGAGATATGCATGTTCTAACTAAATTACAAAAATATTTAATTATGTAAAGAAAAGTAAAAGAAAAAAGGTGCAACTCTGCCACTTCTTAGCTGAAAGACTTGTGGTGCACATCTGTAATCCCAGTAGTTGGGAGGCTGAGACAGGAGGATCGCAGGTTCAAAGCCAGCCTCAGCAACTTAGCTAGGCTCTCAGCAAATAAGCAAGATTCCGTCTCCAAATAAAAAATAAAATAGGGCTGGGAGTATAGCTCAGAGGCAGAATGCCCCTGGGTTCCACCCCCAGCACCACAAAAATAAATAAAATTAAATTAAAATAAGGAGATAAAATGAAGATAAAAATAGTTGCTAATCGCATCACGCTGTGGCAAATATTAAACACAAGACTTAAGGATGGATAAAATCTTAACATGATCCCTCAAAGCACGGCTGAACAAAAATTATGGGAGGCCACAGTTTTGTACTGTTTCTGCATTACGTCACAATAGACCAGATCAAACCAAGATGGAGTCACTTATGCTAAGCAGCACAGTCAAACCGAACCCCACACAGACCTGTGCTTCCTGACAACTAGAGATTCTGGACCACCTGAGTTGGAGGAAAGAGGACATGCCCTGGGCTTGAGCCCTTACCAATATAAAGTCACCTGAAGTAACCAGATGTTAAACAAAACAGCTTTTTTTCCTATTCTCTTTTCTTGTTCCCACTTTATAAAACCCACTGTTTTAGCCCAGCAGGAGCTCTCATTCCACTTGGAAGAATGAAAACTGTCCGATTCATGAAACAGGAATCAAAGCCAATTCGATCTATAACTAAATTTGTTGTAATTTTGTCTTTTGACAGCACAAAGGCTGCTATTATTTCTATCACTGTCATTCTGATTTTAATAATTTTTAAGAGATATCTCTGCACTTCTTTTCATTAATGTAGAGGTAAGAATTAGCCAGTGAATGTGGGCTTCGCCAACCACCCCCTTTAGGCTAAATAAGAATTAAATAAACATTATTATTATTATAGCATAAAATTACAGATAAAATAGAAATAAGAAAACATGACCTGGGCTTCCTCAAACTCAGACCCACCAGAGATCTGAAAATGAAACCCAGCCCACCCAGCAGGCAGCATCCCTGTGTCTTGCTTCCAAGATGGTATTGAGGAGCTGTCAGCTACCTTGTTAGCAAGTGGGTGCAAATGTAAGAAGTATCACATCACTATTCTGCATGTCCTGACAAGACCAGGAGGAAACACAGTCCCCTGTGAATCAGAGAGCCCAGCATGCTACCTGATTAATCACCAGAGGAGAAAGCCCATTCGGTAGGGTGGTGGCGTGCTGGGGAACACATGGAGAGAGATGCAGAGCTGGCTGTAAACAGAACAAAGGGCAGTCCAGGGGGACGGCTGCGAAATCGCCCACCTCTCCCATCACAGAAGTTTCCAGAAAGCCAGGAGCCTGTCTTTCCTAGATGTTTTTCATTTCCAGGCTAATTGCTGGGATTCCTTAAATGGTAGAGCCTTTTGACCTGGGTGGAGTTTCCAGAGGTAGCTTTAATGATAGGGCTTCACATGTGTTTCTAATCAGAGTGGCTAGGCTCTGCCATGTGTGTATTTCCTGCAGAGTATAAGAGTAACAGACGTCAGAAATGAAAATGTTATGGCTGAACATGTGTGTGCAGGAGAGTTTTTCTCCTGTAAAACCAGGAGGAAAAAATTCAGGAGGAAAAACCCAAAATGTGAATATTCTATAAAACAAGGTAAGATTGTACTGTGACTTTCTTTTTTTAAGAAGCCCTACGGTTTAAACTCCAAAGATAAGTCAAGTTCACTCCACTGTCTTCCAAACACATAGTCGTATCCGCTCTGAAGGATCGTGACTATAAGAAGAAAATTAAACAGAAATATATTATAATGGGTAATAAAAGTAGGCAACCAGGGAATTCATTGAGCCCAATTTAGTTATAAATTTCCTTTAAAGTTAAGCTAAATATAAAGAAGAGGCAATTAGGTGTGCGCTTTTAGCACCACACCGAATTACTTTCACATTCATTTCCATCTAGGCAGGACTGTGAGAATCTCCCCAACAGACATCCTCAGCATATTTGCAACATTATCCCCCAATCTATTTACTCACAGGTATGCCCAAGAAAATAGAGCTGGATGAAATCATCTGGCCTTTCTTTATGAGAAAAATCTGACATCTGTAGGTTTATATTAGGATCTCACAGTGTGGTTTCAGCAACACCAACATGGGAGTGAACTTATTTCTTGGTTGAAAAGTCAAATTACACCTGCATATGGAAATCCTGGGGGGGTGGGGGGCAGAGGACCTGGTAACAGGAGGGGTTTAAACAGACCATCTGTATCACCCTCTGTGAGATGAGAGGAGGTGAGCAGGAAGGTGAAGCACCGGTGGGCCAGGAGATCCCAGCCCACCAGCCCACAAGATAACACTTGAAATTAAGGATCAAAATTGGACAGAAGACATTGGTGCCCCAAGACCCAGTTCTGACCAATCATGAAAGAGCAGATGGGGACCTCAGTAAGGTTTAAAAGCCCACCTCTCAAGAGCTTCGGTGGTTACTCTCTTTTGGGGACCCCCCATGCTGGATGCTGGGGGAAGCTTTCTTTTTCTTCTATCTTTCCTTGACTTAAAATAAATTATCATATTTCTATACCCTTCATTAATCTTTGGACTTCATCGAAATCCACTGGACAAGAACACAATAAGAGGGAGACACCCCATATTATTCTGGCACCCCAGATAGAACCTGAACCCACAATCCCAGTGAAGGAAGAATTTGGTTTTAGTAGCGAGAAGTGTAAGGGAACACTGAGTATGAAAACACTGAGGTCTCCTAGCTACCTACTCACTAGGTAAGAATAATCCCCAGAGGGCACAGAGATACATACCCACTCCCAAGAATTCCAGACTGGCAGAAGCTCTGTCCTGGAACTCAAGAGCCCTTAAGAAAATCCTGCAACCTTCTTTCAAAAGCAGCCACTCTCAGGTTGAGGCTTTTTTTATTTATTTATTTATTTTTTTTTTTTTTATTTAACCTTATTTTCCAGGAGCTTTTCAAGTGGTTGGGTTTTATGCAAATCACCCTTTTGGGTTTCTCAGTCATGACAGGCATCTTCCTGCTCTGAAGAGGGCTCCTTTTGTTCCCCTTTACTACATTGGATTCAGACTATCTCCTGGCTTTTGTTTCTCAAGAGTAGTCTAACTCTATTGTGATGCAGAAGCAGACAATTGAAGTTAATGTGACAGTCACTGCAAGAAATAAAGCAAACCTGCTTTCAGGGACTCCTACCATCTGACTACATCTGCCTTCTGCAGGGGTAGGGGTGGGGGCAGGCCCCAGCAATGTTCACTTTTAGCTCAGAGAATGATGACAAAGGAACTCTGAAATGGTAGGTAAAGGTAAAAGTGGCCAGCATTTACCAGGTAGTACCTAACTCAATTTCCCTTACTGGATCAGAGATTGGCAAAGTGTGGTCTAGAGACCCCTAGGGCTCCCTAATATACTTTCAAGAGGTAGAGGGCCAAGTATGGTGCCATATGCCTGCAATCCTAGCACTTGGGAAGCAGAGACAGGAGGATCACATGTTTGAGGCCAGTCTCAGCAACTTAGCAAAACTCTGTTTCAATATTTAAAAAAATAAGATTGGGCAAGGGGTGTAGCTCACAGGTAGAATGAGAATGTCCCTGGGTTCAATCCTCAATACCCCTCAAAAAAAGAGGTAGAGGAGTTTTCCAGAGACTACATTGTCACTGGTCTGTGAGTTTCTCTCAGCTCTTATCTCCCCAAAAGAAAAATTTTATTTGGGGGACACAGAGTGAGCATAATGGGTTTTCTTGGGTGGGTTCACCAGAGCTGGCTGGTCCAGGAACACAGAGAAGGAGCAAGTCCCCATGGCGAGCTTTTATACTGTTCAGAGGTCTCACCCCTCCTCATGCACAGTAATTTGGGGTGGTCACTGCTTATTCGCCATGTTGGATTTTTCCGCTGGTATCTAAAGCTGCCAGGTCAAGGGCTGGAAGTCTCTGACCACAGCTGGGCGGGGCAGTCTTCATCTCTCTTCTCAGACTCCGCTCCCATTTCCTTTCCCTGGCCTGCTCATGGCTGGCTAACTAGCTCAGAAGACACTGAGTGAAAGCAGTTTCAAAAATTCAGTCTCTGCTGGGCCCCAAGTGAAGCGAGGCAGACCCTCCTGCCTTGTTTTCCTCTTTTGTTTTGGTACATAATCCTGGCTCATAAAAATATGTCATTTATGTTACCATGTTATGATTTTAATATTGTTATTTAAAATCAGTAGGTTTTAAATTTCTCAGTTTCATATTTTTAGATGGTAAATACTAATAGAGCATTCAAAAACAAAAGTTCTTGGGGGGAGGGTGTCTTCTGCAATAATTTTTAAAAGTATGAAGGAGATCTGAGATTAAAAGGTTTTAGGGCCAAGCGTGGTGGCACACGCTTGTAATCCCAGCATTTGGGAGGCTGAGATCGGAGGATCCCAGTTCGCGGCCAGCCTCAGCTACTTAGTGAGGCACTTCACAACTTAGTGGGACCCTGTTTCAAAATAAAGAATAAAAAAATAGGACTGGGGGTACAGCTTGGAGGTAGAATGCCCCTGAGTTCAATTCCCAGTACCGGAAAAAAAAAAAGGTTTTAGGATCACTATCCAATCCCCATAGTCCAAATGTAACCCACCTGGATTTGTGAGATGGTTGGATTGGCACACAGATATATTTGTTCTACGAACTCTCTATGGGCCAAATCCAGTGTGACTATTTATGAAAACAGAGTTTTACTGGAATAGTCACACCCCTTCATTAATATCTTATCTTCATCTACTTTTTAGCTACAAGGGGCAGAGTTCAATAGTTCTGAAAGAGAAGGTATTACTGATAAGCCTCAGATAGTTACTATCTGGCCCTTTGTAAAAAATGATGCGCTAGGGGTAGTGATTTGCTGTGATCCCAGTACTTGGGAGGCTGAGGATCGCAAGTTGGAGGACAGCCTCAGCAACTTAGCGAGACCCTGTTTCAAAAAAAAAAAAGACTTAAAAGGCTGGACATGCAGCTAGGACACAGAATGCCCCTGGGTTCACTCCCCAAATCCCTCCCCGCGCCCCCCCCCCACACACACACAAAATAGACTCACACAGCCCTTCATGAACTGGCCTCTTGCCTACTTAATGTAGTTGAATCTCTGTTACAGCTTGAACCTTTCTTTCTTTTTGGAGGAGGGAGAGGGTAGTACTGAGGATTGAACCTAGTAGCATTATACCTCCAGCCCTTTTTATTTTTTGTTTTGAAACAGGATCTTCCTACATTGCTGAGGCTGCCTGGAACCTATGATCCTCCTGTCTTAGCCTCTCAAGTATAGGGATTACAGGCCCAGCCCTTATGTCCATTCATCCCATACATAGAGCTCCTATAAATTTTCAATTAAGCAACAAAGTTGCGTATATGTGTTTGTTGTCCGGTTTAAGTATTTATAGATGTCCTATATATGCTGGGACATGGTGGGTTAAAAAATTAAATGGGCAATTTTGTGCCCGCATGTCTTAGCATGTGTTCTTCCATCTAAAATATGGTTGCCTTTCTCTGAAATGACATGGTTGATCGTCAACAACCACAGAATCAACTCAGAAGTCACTTTCAGCCTGCCTCTCAATTCCTCCCCACACGCCAGAGGTGCCTTCCCTGTCCCCACCCTGGAACGCACACATCTTCTAAGAGAAAGCTGTGTTCTGCAGCAGACTCTCTTCCCAGCGTATTTGAGCACATCTCTCTGGGACAAGATTTCAGCCTCTCTGGGCACTCATTCGTACAGAGTCCACCCACCTAAGGGGCAGAAAATATGCGTGAACTCTACTGGACCCTGACTAGCAGACATCGATGATATGAAGGCATATGCAATCACAGGACATCACCGAGGCATTTAACCATAGGAGTTCAGAACACATTAAGGGAAAAGAATAGCGTGCCAGGTTTACCGACACATTCTGGGTAATAAGTGAAAGCATTTGAATTTTCCCTTACATAAAATATATTATTTCCCATCACAAAACCTAATGGAAACATAAAAGTCATTTATTCTAACAAGTTTTGGACAGGTATTAAATTCAAAATTTCTCATGTATTAATCATTTCTACATCTTGCTAAATAGTTGGGCCTTAATATGACACCTACCTCTCCATAAAACTGAAACATCTGATATACTGAATGGGCAAATTGCACTTTTAATATTCTTCCATTGTTCATCTTTTTTTCATTTTTATTCCAAGGAATAGCAACCAATTAATAAAAGTTCTTAGTCTCACATCATATCCACTTACCAAAAAAAAAGCAATGGCTACAAAAAGGGCTGAGAAGATACTGAAGAAGAAAATGTACCATTTACCCAAAAATTTTAGCCAGGCATGGTGGTGCATTCTTATAATCCGGGTACTTAGGAGGCTGAGACAGGAGGATCACAGGTTCAAGGCCAGCTTTAGCAACTTAGTAAGACTCTCAGCAACCTAGCAAGACCCTGTTTCAATACAAAAGTTAGAATGTCCTTTGTTCAATCTCCAGTAACACACACACACACACACACACACACACAAACACACACACATATACACACACACTTTAATACGCGCTTGCACAGAAGTAGCTAACTTTTGCCATGAATTTTTCAATTCTGCTCATTTCTATAGTACAGCATATAGTAAAAGCAGCTACTATCTATCCAACAACATGTGCCACCAATACTTGTCATTCTTGTACACTATTTAATTTAATACATCAACAGTAGAGCTAAGTAATTTTGCTATTCACATTGTATAGCTAAAAAAAGGAAACCCAGTTGAAAGCTTAACCTGAGGATGAAATGCTAAATTGTCCAATGGAGATTCGAACACTGATTTGTCCAGTTCTGTGGGCCAGGCCAATATAAAGAATGCTCTCTACAACTTGTATGTAACATGAAACTCTTCATCAGTCCATCGACTGGCGCCAAGCCTACTGAATGAGGAGCTGAATCCTTAAAGAGACACCACATAGTATTGGAAGAAAATGTATCATTTATCATTGATACATCAGTCACTACACTGAATTTAGTATTCACTAAGCATTGAAATATACTCAAAACATAGTAATATATAAGCAGATATAGGGTGGAATACTCGTTCTTCATTCTCCCGACCCCACAACCTAAAATCTGTGACCTGTGTGTGATAAAAATCCTCCTTTCTGTCCCCCAACAATAAGTTCTTAGGAATTGGGGTTCAAGCATAAGTCTCCTTTATTTAACATGATTCTACCACATCCACCAAGTCTTGAGGAAGCCAGAGTGCTTTCCAACACATCAACTTTTTCCTGAAATACTCGGTGCTAACATCTGTTCTTGATAGGAGCCTCAGGTAAGGTACATCTGCGTTGTCAACTTTGTTGGGAAATTTTCCAGAATGTGCCCATCCACCGTATTTAAATAGATTCTCATTGTACAAGATTGTGACAATACATCTTTTTAAACACAGCACAGTGATCACCCTTGATCCCTTTCCACCCAATGCTGCCCCCAATGTCCTGAAGGAACACAGTTTCATTCACACCTTTTTAGTCACTTTTTAAAGTAAATACACAAGCCTCCACAGAGATTTGCACACATATTTAGGTTGATCCTGAAGCTCATTTATTTATAAACCACAAATGGGATCACCCTTCATTTTACAAGCTGCAAAGTTCTGCAACTGTGTCTATTGCCCAAAGTTAAACTAGACGTTTTTGCACATCAGTATGCACAGACTTACTACATTTAAGAATAACTGGTATTACACATTTAGGGCATACCAAATTTTATGTAAGCATTCCTCCATTGACAGATGACGTAGTTTTATTGGGTCTATGTAAAAACACAGCAGTTCCTTCCAGAAATCAATCCTCCTCCAGCAGCTTCATCTGAGAGATGTAAAGAAACAATAATGTGCCTTTGGAGGAAGACAGCTCTGAGATCTAAAACTGTCTGGCATTGAATGTCTCATCTATTAATTTCCTTGGAGGGAGAAAAATCACTCTCTAGCAAGAGCCTGACAGAAGCTCAAACGCCAAGAGACGGTTGTGGTTGTTTGAGGAGCTCTGTTTCTGGCCAAATGCTACTTAGAAGGGCATTTCAAAGAGAGCAGGAGTCAACTACCAGACACCGTGTGAGTTTTCTCTTAGGACATGGACTCTATAAAGGGCACAATGCTGGACTTAGTGTGCGGTGATGGAGAGGGAGGATGAATTGATCCCTTGGTGAACTTCAGAGCAAAACAGACTGATGCAAGGACCCAGCCTTTACCTGTTTTTGTCCCGTCTATCCTTTCCTACGTTTCTCTCACTGTGCATGTATTAGATGTCCAGGAGATGGAAAACAAGGCAGACAGGGTCCTGAAAAAGCGTGATGTGCCCATCAAGCACAGGGACAGTGAAGTTCTTACCTTTTGTCCTGGAGAGAAGTAGCAAAAAATGCTCAGAAAGGCATCAGACACTGCCCCCTTGGGAGCCTCTGCCATCTCACCTCTCTCCCTTCTTGGATTTAGTGGCCTTGAAGACCTAACAGGCTTCTGCTCTGCCTAGCAGTGACAGCAACCAGTCCACGCCATCTGCTGCATATAATGGGAGCCTGGGACAGTTTCACAACAAGTCAACACTACTGCCTAGTTGGTCTAATGCCAGAATGAAGCCTGGAAAACTCTGGCTGGTCACCTAACCCAGGAGGGCTTGGACAGTGCCCAGAGGAAGCAAAGAGATGGCAGCAGAAGCCCTGGGCAGAACAGTGGGCCTTGCAGATGTGGCCCTGGACTGGGGGTGCTGCCAATGGAGCCCTGTATTCCAAAGCACTTGAGAGGAACATGACTTAGAACTTGACTACAGCTTTCAAGCTAGAAAATTATCAGAACACAGACTGAGACTCCCAAAAAGCTTTCAGGATAAAATAAATAGCTCAATGAGACCTCAGTTTCCCTGATCAACTAATCTCACTGATAGGGAAAAACATGCTCTAGGTGTTGATAGTGTCATTGTCACAGTCATCATGCTAATTTGTCCTGTTCCTTCTTAGGAAAAGACTAGAACTCCTGATGGTGCTTCACCTGGGCTAGACAGGCATGCAACAGACACACAAATCTAATGGTAATCAGGGTCCACAATTCCAACCTGCCCGTGCACTTCTGCTTTGGTGTCCAAATTTCCAAAGCCACCATGGTCCCCAGTATCTTGTAGCAGAGACCAGGTCTTCCCAGCTGTCCAGTCATGCTGCCTGCTAACTGCCTAGAAGGGAATGGTTGCTCCCCCCCCTTTTTTAAACTTGATGTGCTCTTCCAAGGGTCCCTCCAAAGTGATTTTCATACATGCCCCACAGTCCACAGTTAGTCAGACTGTCATGTATATATGCATCCAATTTCTATTTCCAGGGGCATTCTGCCTCTGAGCTACACCTCCAGCCCAGTTTTATTTTTGAAGTGGGGTCTCATTAAGTTGCTGAGGCTAGTCCCAAAACTACGATCTGATCCTCCATTCTCAGCCTCCCAAGTACTGAGATTGAAGACTTGTGTCACCACACCCAACCACATTCAATTTCACTGGAAATCCTTCTAGACCAAGTAAACAAATCGGTGTGCATTTGTATACCTGTGTGAATGTATATGTGTGCGTGTCTATGTATGTGTGTATATGTATGTGTGTGTGCATATTTTTTCAACTCTATATTACAGATGATACTACAGAAGATACTTTATGAATCATGCCCCAAACAGGTAATTCCAATCACCTCTGGATGGTGTTAAGGATCTTGGTTACAGCAGCTCCAAATACGAATTGCAAAATAGGTTTTTGCTTAGGCTAGTAGAAAGCACAGTATTCATTCCTAGAATAAAAAGTCCAGAGCAATGAAATACTGCAGTACTAACAGTCCTCCATCCAAAGGGAAGATGTCTGGGCCCACTAAGGTCTGATCTACAGGTACTGGCTCCTTAGGCAAGCACAGGGCCATCGCCAAACTTCCTTAGCTTCTGCTCTCTGTCAGGTCAAAGGTCACACTAGACATTCTCAGGTATTCCTCCAATGCTTTGGGAGGACAGACGGCCAAATACGAAAATGGCAACCTGGTCAAGGTCAAGTCTCCCTTTCTAAGCTCCTCTGCTGACAAAGCTCACACAAAATAACCCAGAAAAAGAAAGCTGGGCTGTGACAATGTTTCCATTGACTAGGCAATGACCCAGAAACAGGGAAAAGACATGGAATTTAAAGCAGCAGCTGTCAGGGCGCAGACAATTGAATTTTGCAAACACAAAAGTTAAGTCCTGCAGTATGGAAACAGGAGGGGGAGGTGGGATATTGGCTCCTTTCTTTGACTCAGGGTTGCTTGCATCCCGGACTCAGTGAGGGGCCAGATTAGACTGCTGCAATCCACCAAAGAGCCCCGGAACAGAGGCAGACAGGAGAGCCCTCCCTGCCGCGCAGCTAATCACCAACAAAGCTGAGACCCGCTGCCACAGCTGGTGGCCTCTGAGTCTCCAGAAAGATGGAGGCAACTAGAAAAAGAGGGCCTTGATGAGCTCGGGCTTTATTGAGCTCCAACTCCTCAAAGACCCCCAGCAGGGCTGACAAATGCCTGGCTACAGACAGGGTGGCTTCTTGGGGACCCACACTTCCTGGGTCAGTCAGCACAAAGCCATTTTGGACTTGAGGACCAAATACAATTCTCCAGGACAACACTTGTCTAAGTCCTGGTCCCTGCCTGACCCTTGTGGATAATCTGAGTGTGGCTGGAAACATGGTTTACCTCAAGGGATCAGCGTGCCCCGAGTCCTTTACCTGACGTAGCACCTGGACTCACCATGGGATGTGCTGAGGCCACAGCACAGGAATGCCAGGCGCCCTTGAGGAGGGGCTGAGCAGGCCCAACTCCAAACCGTCTAATTATGGGCTTCTGCTAAGAAGCAACTTACAAAAGCCAATACCCAACTGCTCTTTGGGAAGCCGAACTTCCCACACCCCTATCAACATAATGGCATGTGATTAAACTGTCTTCTTCTGTTAGCCCTTCAGCAGACACAGAAACAAAAGGAGTCGTAATCCTACCACAGAGCTGTCATATGCTGAGGGCTATTTAACAAATTGATTTCCCGAAAAGGAACAGGTATTGCTACACACTTCTATACCACCCCCACAAATGTTTCTCTAAGTGAATGCAAATTGGCCTGGGAAGAACTTGTCTAATGTGTTAATAAAAAGATTTCAATGGTCAGGGAGGCTACAAAGTCCTAGTTAAGAATAATTCACAATCACTTCCTTGGGGAAGAAGAATGTCAACCACTACTACTACTTCTGAGAAGGTCCTCAAATCATGTCCACTCAGGTCAGGCCAGGGGCCTGATGGATTCCCCAGTCCATTTATAACCTTGGCAAACCCATCCAAAAGGTGGGCTCCCCAGCACTGCCCAGAGAAGTCACCAGTCACTGTGACCTGAGTACATGATGGCTGTTATCCTGAGCAGGGTGACACGTGCCTGCCACTGTACATCTGGGTATGTAGGCACAGGGTGAGTGGCTGAGGACCGATTTGAAGTACCACTGATGGCTCTAAAGTAAATTCCAGAAAAGGGTTTCTTTTTTTTTTTTTTTTTTTTTTTTTGGTGTGTATGGTACTGGAGGTTTAAAGCAGAAGCATCCTATCTCTGAGCTATACCCCTAGACCTTTTTATTTTTTATTTTGAAACAAGATCTCCCTAAATTCCTGAGGCTGGCCTCAAACCTGCGATCCTCCTGAATCAGTCTCCCAAGTACTGGGAGTAAGGGTGTGGACCACTACTCCCAGTTCGGATAAGATTTTGAAGTTAATACATTCCCAACATTTCTTTAAAAGATTCCCTAGCCCGGTATGGTGGCGCACAATTGTAATCCCAGTACTTGGGAGGCTAAGACAGAAGGATCACAGGTTTACAGCCAGCCTCAGCTACTTAGTGAGGCCCTCAGCAACTTAGTGAGACCCTGTTTTAAAATGAAGAATAATAAATAGACTGGGGGTGTAGCTCAGAAATAGAATGTCCTTGGGTTCAATCCCCAGTACTACCACACAAACACACAAAAAGTCTCTAGATATTGTTGCACACCTTGTTCCCCATCCTCATTAACAAGATATCTAGAGAAACAGAGATATAGATATATAGGTAAACATATGTATCTGTTCACAGGGAGATGCTTCACTAACTGTAACAGCTGCACATATGCCATCATTTAGCAAAGGATAATTTATTAAAACTGTTCCAATTAATGGGTTGTCAGGTTACTTTCAATCTTTCCCAAATTCAAACACTGTTACAACAAGTAACCTTGACATAAGTCATTTTGGGCCTGTGGACAAGTACATCGGGAGGGAGAGCTCGTTGGGGATGGAGTGGCCAGACCGAAAGGTGTGTGCGCATCTGTGATAGGCATAGCCCAGCCCGTCCCTGAAACCAAGTGGATCTCAAGTCCCCACTAGTGACATCTAACAAGACTCATTCCCCACAGCCTCACCTGTTAATGGCAAAGGCTAGTTCTAAACTTGGCAGAGAACAATGAGAACTGCCAGAGGGCAGTGTGGGTCAAATCCTCCTCCATTCTCTACCGCCCAATTCCTTGTTGTTTTGTTTTGCTGTGGTTTTTGGTGGTAGTGGGGAGTGAACCTTGGGGTGCTCTACCAAGATACATTCCCAGCCCATTTTATTTTTTATTTTGAAACAGGGTCTCACTAAGTTGCTGATGCTAGTCTCGAACCTATCTCTCAGCCTCCCAACCACTAGGATTACAAACATGCGCCACCACATCTGGCTCAGCTCCTAACTCTCAAATCTAGCTGCTACATGATAGCAAAGCTATTTAGATGCCAGGCTTGATGGGCTTCTAGAGAGAGCTGAAGTCTCATTTTTACCTCCTGAGAAAAGTGACCTTTGAGAATTGTTGTCTAAATTCTCTAACACTGGTTTCCTTGTTCACCAGAGAGGCATGTGTGTGTGCATCCTTGTACTGCATATATAAAAGCCAGTGACTCCTGGAGTGCACCAAAAACTGGAAAAGGGGGCTGGAGGTAGAATTTCCCAGGGCTCAATCCCCAGTACCACCCTGGGGAGGCACTGATTTTTATTTACTTAATAGAAAGCGTAGCAAATGTTACCATTCATGATGGAACATTCAGTAACTAATCCTCCCAAGCCCACATGAGAGGTGATGGCCATAGAAGACCTGAGTGTCACGTGCCAGGCTTCACAGAAGTGCCCATCCTTGTGCCCATCCAAGTGCTCGGTGAGCCGGGAGCCAGCCTGACTCATGGGGCACATTCTGGGGATGTAGGTGAACTGTGCAAATTTGTTATTACAGTTGGTAAAATGCTGTGAAGGAACTAAACATGGTAATATGATACAAGTAAGAAAAGATGGGAACCCCAGTGTAACTGGTGGAAGTCACACCTACAACAAGCTGCCTTCAAGAAAGAAACTGCTAGCCAGGTATGGTGGCGCACTCCTGAAATTCCAGTACTTGGAAGGCTGAGACAGGAGGATTGCAGGTTCTGGAGGCCAGCCTCAGCAAGTTAGAGAGACCCTCAGGAACTTAGTGAGACCCTATTTCAATTTTTTTTTTTTTTTTTTTTTTTTTTTTGTGGTACTGGGGATTGAACTCAGGGGCATTCTACCTCCGAGCTATACTCCCAGCCCTATTTTTTATTCTTTATTTTGAAACCGAGTCTCACTAAGTTGCGGAGGACCTCACTAGGTAGCTGAGGCTGTCCGCGAACCCGGATCCTCCGGTCTCAGCCTCCCGAATGCTGGGATTACAAGCGTGCGCCACCACGCCTGGCTTCCTATTTCAAAATTTTAAAAAAATATATATGTTTAAAGGGCTGGAGGTATAGCTTCGAGGAAGAATGCCCTTTGGCTCAAACAGAGAGAGAGCAAGAGATCACTGCTCAGCTGTGAGGAACCTAAAAAATCAAAGGAACATTGGGGTCTGGGTGAAGTCTGTCCCCAGTTAAGGGAAGCCAAATGCTGCCCAGGTTGGGAAGACTGGGGATGCAGAAGTCATTTTTCAGGATCTCCCTACGGAGCTGACTGGGTGCCCTGAGTTCTCATGCCCCATTCCCTCCTTCCCCAGCCCTCTTCTGCCACAGACCGGACCACCAGTCAATACGCTGGACCACTAACTCAGAGCCTGCGTCCCAGACTGACACAGGGACACAGCAGGGAGTCAAGGATACTGCTATATTTAATCAAAGCCGCTTCACCTCTTCCTTGGTCAGGCTTTCCCAGGCCTTTCGTTTTTTGCATGTGCACACGCATGTGTGCCCGAATACTGGGGATTGAACCCAGGGCCTAGCGCATGCTCTACCACTGGACTGTACCTCCAGAGCCAGACCTCGCTTTTAGCCAAGCTAACCTGCCAGTTTCCCTGTCTTGCACATCTGTCCCCACGGATAATTTCAAATCCTCAATTTAGTACATGCAGGCCCTATGTCCACTGTTTCACACTCACTATCTCCCTTAATTCTGAGGACCGCCTGAAAATGCAGGTAGGCACTAATATTGAGGGAAGACAGAATGAGAGGAGGGCATGGGAGGAGACAGATCCAGCTCCAAGAGATGACACTTGGGATAACTAATTTATCCCAGGGTCAGACAGTGGCCAGGAAAGGACTCACACCCAGGTGTGACTAAGGTCAAGGTTGATCCAGGAGTGATGGCCTCCCTTGTAATCTCAGTACTTGGGAAGCTGAGACAGGAGAATCACAGGTTCACAGCCAGCCTCCACAACTTAGTGAGACCCTGTTTCAAAATAAAGAATAAAAAATAGAGCTGGAAGTGTAGCTCAGAGGTAGAACACACCCCTGGGTTCCATCCCCACTATCACAAAAAAACAAAAAAGGTCAAGGTCACCTTCACTAGCCTGCCTCTATGGGTCCCTCTAAAGCTTGGATCCCCAGCTCAGCTGCTCTAGGATCTCCATGTCCCTCAGGATCTGATGGGCACTGAACACACTAACCCACAGGGGCTGAGTCTTGGTTTTGACATTGTTCTCAGCTCTATCGCATGGTCCAGTTTGGAGCTCCTGAAGGAAGTGATAAATGGCCTCGACCGGAGGTCTTGCCTTTGTGACTTCATGCTTCCCACAGCATCGTATAACATGCTTCCCACAGTAACAGCCAGCCTGGGTTCAGGAGCTGCGGTCACAGGTGGAAAGGTGGAGACCCAGCCATCTGGACGCGCTCCCTTCATTTCTTCTAACATCACTGGAGTATGGCAAGAAAACTTACACTTTTCAAAAAAAAAAAAAAAAAAAAAAATGCTACAACCAGGTGTGGTGACACATACCTGTAATCCCAGAGCTAGAGAGGCTAAGAAAAAAGGACTGAAGGTTCAAGGCCAGCCTCAGCAACTTAGTGAGACTCTGTTTCAAAGTAAAAACTAAAAAGGGTTGGGAGTTTAGCTGGGAGGTAAAATATCCCAGGGTTCAATGTCGAGTAGGAAAAAAATAAAATAAAATATTCCAACCATAACACCCTATGGGAAAAAAATAAAGGTAAGCTCACCTTGAAAGAACAGCCACTCACTCCCTAAAAAGGCGCGTAGAGGTGTAGGGATGAGCCCAAAGCACCGGGGAGAGAAACGGACAGTGGAGTGTTAATGTGGAAACACGCACGCACGCACATGTGTGCAACAGTATAGGCTGTGACTGTCCAACAACCCAAGGGCAAAACTTGGTCTGAGCTACTTTGACCAACATAGGAAACATCTCTGATCACTTCTGGGAACAGAGGAAGTGTGGCCAATGGCAGCCTGACTTCTTCAGGGCTGTTTGGTGTGGAGGGACTGCAAAGCCGTGTTTATGCCATGCCGCTGGCACCACAGAACTGCCACAGGACAAAGCTAGGCACTCCTAAATGTTACCAACACACTCTCATCACAGCCCCGAAATGATAACCACATAATCTCTACTTTGCCCATAAAGGCTATCATTAAATGCCTAGACTCAAACAGGAAGTCCCCTTTATAACTGAATGTACCGTGTTTTTACAATGTGAGTTAGCTGCTGTACCACAAATGCCAGACAGTGGCCCCAGGTCTTTTCCTGCAGTGTTCCAAAGCTTCTGATGATCAAGGGAGGGTTAGGTCAAAAATTCAGAGGTGAGTGTGGTGGCACACGACTGTAATCCTAGTAGTCGGGAGGCTGAGACAGGAAGGTCACACATTCAAGGCCAGCTCCAGCAATTTAGAAAGATCCTCAGCAACTTAGCGAGACCCTGTTTCAAAATAAAAGGGCTGGGAGTGTGGTGGGTAGGAGGCAGAATGTCCTTGGGTTCAATCCCCAACTCAAAAAAAAAAAAAAAACACACGAAAAAATTTGAGAGAGCACAAGAACTAAATATAGTGGATGGAGGAAGAAGGGAACACTCTGTCCTAGGAGAAGGAAAACAATATGAAGGGGTTTCCAGTTTAGGCTGGCTACTGGAACCAGAGTTTTAGAAAAGGCCATAAACCCAAGAGTATTCCTGGGACAGCCAAGTCACCCCAAGGGTAAAGGAGCTGCTGGGCTTCTTCTGCAGAGGGACATGGACGCTTGACTAACCAAAGTATACCAGAACCACATATTTCCTAAAGGGATAAAAAACACACCGTTCACTTGGGAGTGAAAATGACAGTCCTACAGAGAACCGGCACTGATGCCGGGCCAGCCCGTGGCAACAACGGCTGTCCTCAGGGCTTCGATTCCGTGTAGCCCACTCAGAAAACTCTCCCAAGCCAGCGAGGCCATCCAGCTCTGCGGGCCCTACCAGGGTTCCCAGGTTGGGAGCGCTGCACACCAGCAGCCCAGCTGTCTGCACCCCTCACGCTCCTGTCTGTATGGCCTGGCTTTTGCCATGCTGACTGTAAAGAACAATTCAACTTTATGGAAAATAAAAACACCTCAATGGCTCCATAATGACTTGCTTTTCAGCCCAGGTATGATGTCCCTGTAATTAGTCAGCAAGACACCTTGAGCTTTGTTACACCTAAAACCAAATCCATTCATCTGCCATGGAAAATTAAGTGGGCAGGGAGGGGGAGCTTCCCACTACAAGACAATTTGGCTAATCGACTGCATATGCTCAGCTTCATCTTCCTCTTGCTTTTTTCTGTTTTAAATTTTATTACCCTGGGGCATTTGCACCAAACAGAATCTTCCTCTTGGTTGCTTAGGAATTAATCCGCTCCTGCTGTTTAGACCTCATCTGAGTCATAATCCTCCGTTTGTGATGTCACAATTAGCCACTTGTGGTGATGATTATAATGTCATGAACAAAGGATTATGACTGGGAGTTGGAAACAAAACAGCAGGCGCACTAACTGCTGGACGAGCAAGTTTCTCTTGTCAAATAACCATCCCCAGGAATCTAGAATTGCAGGGTGGGAAAGAAGAGCGGGACAGGGAGAGAAGTAAGGAGGAATTCACCTTGTGATGGGAAGGGCTGTGAGCATGGAGACAGCAGCTTTACAGAATAAACAGGGAACAGTTACCAGCTACGCTTTCCCCCTCACCATCCCACTTTATTAAAAGCTCTTTAAAATATGCTTTTATTGGTTTCTGTTGAATATTACACTTCTTTTCCCCCTGGCAGTACTGGGGATCAAACCCAGGGCCTCACACATGCTAGGCAAGTGTTTGACCACAGAGTCCAGTGTTGAATAGTAAAATAAACTCCAAGTTGGACATGGTGGCACACACCTGTAATCCTGGTACTTGGGAGGCTGAGAATCAAGGATTCCAGGTTTAAGGCCTCAACAACTTAGTGAGACCTTGTTTCAAAATAAAAAACAAAATAGGACTGGTGGTGCATCTCAGAGGTAGAATACTGCTAGGTGCAATTCTGGTGCCACAAAAAAATAAACTCGAAGTCCCTCATCCATATCCATTATTGTCAACATTGAGCAGTATGCTTTTATGTTTTCTATGCACATATTTTTTTCTTCAACCATTTGGGAGTAAACTGCAAGTATTATGAACCCTCAGACCCAAATACTTGAGCGAATTTCTTAAAATAAGGGCATTCTCTTACATAATGGCAATACAATGACGGAATCCAGGAAACTGAACATTGATAATGTAATTTACAGTCCTTATTTGCATTTCACCAATTATCCCAAAAATTTCTTTTATGTCACTTGTTTTCGTGACTAGCTATCTTCCCAATGATCAAAAAGGGGAGCCGACATCTTTTTTGTTCAAATTTCCTCCAGAGTCAACAATGTTACTAATTCAAATTTCAGGATCTTTTAAATACATAGCAGAAAAAACTGTAACCGCTACCATTTCTCCTGAGCCCCCTTCGAGCCCATCTCAGGCACTTTACATGAGCTATCTCATCTAAATCTCGTGAAGACTCCATGGGGCATGGGTCTTTCCCATCCACAGTTTGCAGAAGAGAAATGAGAATACATCCCCAGAGGACGGAGCATGTATTGGACAACACATCAAGGTGAAAGGAACAGCATGGTCTTCTCCTGATTACAAGGTTTCCTCTAAAGAGCTGAATTCATGCTGGTTCCCACAGGCCCTGAGATCCAGTCAACCTTCAGGACAAATGAAAGGCAGATCAATTTCCCACTATAAAAGGACAGCAATTACCAATGCAGATCGCAGGGTCAGGACTGATTGTAATGTTTCTGTATCTGATCATTACGAATATTCCAGTACATACCTCACCATCTGAGCAGGCTTTATGGATGGGGGTGCAGTGAGCAGTTTCTATGGGATTATTAACTGCCTATTTTATAGATTCAGGAATGCCATTTATTCTAAACACAGAGCGAGGGTTTTAAAAGCAAGAAAAGAAGCTTTTCCCAAGCTAAAAGCTTTTAGGATGGGATGGACCTTAAATCGCCTGTTTCACAGAGGCAGAAATGGCTCCAGGGAAGCTTGGACATTATTACTTTTTTTTTTTCTTTTTTTAGGAAGCATAAAGATATAAGATTAATTCAACTTGACTCAAAACCAAAGCTGTTCATCTCAACTGGCTATGGAAATGTACAAAAATTCACAGCCTGAACGAAGGGCCACATTTGAAAGTGATGATTTGTTCAATGTTCTTGTATCCTACATATTCACACACGTCTCAAAAAGCACATGACAGCCAGGCATGGTGGTGTACTTGGAAACACTGCAGGATCAGGTTAGCCTCAGCATCTTAGAAAGACCCTCAGTATACAGCGACGCTGGAGATGTAGCTCAGAGCCAGAAATGACCACCTGGTGGCCTACTCACCCCCGGAGGGCCATGGCCCCGAACCAAGGCTGGCACCTTCACAATGCCCTTGTTTCCACGTGACCTCCTGATTTTTCCTTTCCCTTGGCATTTCTTTCCTTCTGCATTGCTTTCTTTTTTGTTTCTTTATTTATTTTAAGTACTGGGGATTGAAGCCAAGGACATTCTACCTCTGAGCTATACCCCCTAGCCTTTTTTAACTGTGAAACAGGGTCTCACAAAATTACCAGGCACTGGCCTCAAATCTGTGATTCTCCTGTCTCAACCTCCCAACTTCTGGTATTATAGGTGTGAGTCACCACACCCAGCTTCCTTCCCTGCCTCTTAAGAAATGAGTGGAAATTTTCATTCAAAAGATCATAGACATGTTTTGCTGGTATTTATGAAACCAGATAATTACGAGCACTTTTTAATCAGGACATTCCAGCTGAAATTCCGGACTCTGGCCTCTGGTGAAACCCATTTGGGGCAACGCCGTGGGCGGGCAGGCAGGCCCTAGGACAAGGCTGGTGGCAGGTACCAGCACCCCAGGGACATGCCCGACGCCCACTCCTGGCTCAGCTGCCTCACTGCCACTCAGGTGGGGGTGGCCCCGTCACTAAGTATGCCAGGGCAGGATGCTCCTGAGAGTGAAATGGGCCACTGTTAGAAGTCGCATGAGGACGAGCCGCCATCCATGGGACATGGCACCCACATGGGGGCCTGTTGGGCACAGGCTTTGGTTCTCGGCACCAGGCAGGCCTCCGTTGTTTTCTATCCTGGCTGCTCAGGTTGGCTCTGCTCCTCTGTTTTGTACTGGGATTGAGAGCCTACGAGTTTTAATATCTAATTAGTAAATTGCTTAAGGGGACAATCAAAATTGTGAAAGAGAAAATGTTCTGCTAACGGGACAATTCAGGAAAAGTAGGACACGTTGAAGTGGCCATGGTGTCACCGGCTTTAAGTTTCCTGGGGACCATTCTTGGCTTTCAATCAAATTCCATTAAACCCTGTGAACCTTGGATCAGCAGAGTTTTTGGTTTTGTTTTGCTTTGTTGTAGGTACTGGGGACTGAACCCAGGACTCTGCACATGCTAGCCAAGTGCTCTGGCAGTAAGTTATACAGATATACAGTCATACATATTATGTGGTCTCAGTCTCCCAACTACTGGGATTACAAGTGTGAGTCACTACACACACACACACACACACACACACACACACACACACCTAGTATTCAGCTCTTTTTATTTTATTTTTAATTTTGAAACAGTTGCTGAGGGTCTCCCTAAGTTGCTAAGGCTAGACTTGAATCTGACATCCTCTTGTCAGCCTCCCAGGTACTAGGATTATAGACATGCTACATGTACTAGATTCTACACCCAGCTAAAGCCCCTTTTGTTTTCTATTTTGAGACACCATTTTGTTAATTTGCATGAGCTGCTCTCCAACTTGGGATCCTCCTGCCTCAAACTCCCAAGCCACTAGGATTACAGGTGTGTGCCACTGTGTCTGGCTGGGCTGAGGTTTTAGGAGCTGGAATCTAAGGAGGAGACCTTAAGTATATACTGCTAAGAATCTGCAAACACTTACCAGGGTTACCCTGTGACTTACAGGCCTACCTCGTGATGGGGGGGCTGCTAAATTTCTGGGGCCTTTTACAGAAAAACAACAAAGTCCTCTGGAAGTGAGTAACTTCTCAAAAACCTAGCGAGCCCCCTGTCCTCTGGATGTGGCTGCTGTCAGGATCTCCTTTTACAATGAACCCAGAGTGCAGTTGGGCTCCCGGCCAAATGTAGCAGCCATTAGTTTGAAAACAGTTTGAAATGCTCCAGCTTTGGAGGCAGTCATAAAATCAAAATCAATTACTGTAGCGTTTGGGAGTTTGTATGTACATCCATCCCTCAGGCCACAGGCTTTCCAAACTATCCAGTTTCACCGCGGCACAGGCTGGCACAGTCTCCAGCAATGTCTGCAATCCCGTCAGACCGGTGCTCTCTGAATACACTCTCACTCTCCTCATCAGATAAACTTAACTTAGGGGTGATCGTCCTCGTTGAAGAAGAAAGGCCATTATTTCAGAAAAGCTTTCAGGAGGGAAAAAGAAGAATGTGAACAGTGGGCACTTGGAGGTGTTCCAAAACACAGCAGTGGGAAGCCAGGCTGTTAAAAGACAATGCCGGCTGGTACAATATGCACCTACTTTTGGAGAACAAAAATGAAGTTTTAGTCAAATCCAAAGAAAATGGGTGAGTTTGGGTTGTTTTAAGTTATTACCAAAAGGGGACATGGTTATAACAAGATAGTGACATTTTTTTTGCAAACGTGAGATTCCTCTTAGCTGAAGAATGTGTGTGTGTGTGTGTGTGTGTGTGTGTGTGTGTGTGTGTGTGTGTGTTGAGACAGGGTCTTGATAAGTTTCCCAGGCTAGCTTCAAAACTCAAGATCTCCCTGCCTCAGCCTCTAGAGCAGCTGAGATTATATGGGAGCCACCCTGTTTAGCATCAGAGAGATACAAATCTTGTCTGGGGATGCTCTGAGCTGAAAAAAATCAAAGATGCAAAGACAGAGGAGAAAGCTGCCATAGACTACACTTCTTTCAAAATAAGATATGGACGAAGTGTTTAGTTTAGTGGGAAAAATAATATCCAATCTCTTCTGTTACCAAAATTCAAGATGTCTTCTTGGGTAATAAGAAAATTAAAAATTTATCCTACAATTTTTCTCAAGAAAATGACTACAATTTCATCTATTGGCAAGAATGATATAAAAAACAGGCATGGTGGTGCACACTTGTAATCCCAGTACTTGGGAGGCTGAGATAGGAGGATCGTGGGTTCAAAGCCAGCCTCAGCAACTTAGAGAGGACCGAAGCAACTTGGAGAAATCCTGTTTCAAAATTTAAAAACACAACTGGGGGGGTAGCTCAGAGGCAGAACACCCCTGGATTCAATCCCCAATATCTCTCTCTCACACACACACACACACCAAAAAACAAAAACCTGAGAATAGAGGTATCTAACAGAGTATTGGCAAACTTACGGTCCATGTTACAATGGAATGGCATGGCTCCTAAGAGTCATGACAGAAAGGGAAGGGAAGTCCAGGCAAGGAAACAAACCAAATAATATGTGCATATATGAATGGATCGCTATAAACCTCATTATCATGTATAATTATAATGCACCTAAAAAAGTAAAAGAGTGATGACATAGAGGTGAATGTGTATAATTGAGAACATGCTTAAGACTGAGTGATGCAAAAAAACATTCTTATTAAGGGCAATTCCAACTGTGAGCAAAAGCAGCGGGGAGCAGTAGGCCCTCATGTGCCCAGTGCCTAGCTGCAAAAACCACCCTAGTCTTCAGGCTAACTTTGTTTGAGCTAAAACATTAGCCATAATTCACCCGTTGCCCTGAGTATTTGGAAGCCAACACCAAATACTGTATCAATCACATTATACTAAAGGGAGAAAAAAACATGACTGCCTATAAAGCATAATTCTGTTTTTAAGAAAATGACCAAAAGTACATACATGCTTGTCTTTGCGCACAAGCACCAACAACAGCACCATGGATGATAAGAACACAGGGCAGTTTCTGGCTTATATCATTTTACTCAACATCTAGAATGAACTGTACGTTACTTGCATTGTAAAACTGGACTAAACTCAAACTCATCCTGTCCTAAAAATGTTCTAGTACTAGAAACGGAGTCACTCCAACTGCCACTTCCAACTAAAAATTCTAACTTTGCTGGCATATCTTATTCTTCTATATTTGCCTAAACTTTATCATCCTAGCCTAATCCTCCCATTACCCCCCCTAATAATTCACACAAATGCGCGCGCAGATACATGCATATGGTTTTTCTAAAGAACATTGCCTGCTATATATCAAATGCCAGTTTTTACTAGAAAAAAAATCATTTATTCAAAAAATGTTAAGAGTTGATGCAAATTTATAGGGTGGCAGCACTGAGTGACAGACATCTGCGGTGGGGTAATGCTAGGCTGTTTCTTGCTTTGTTGATTCAACAATCAGCATTGAATGTCTTCTGTTCTAATTTATTTTAACTTCTGCTTAATTAAATGCATAAAAGAACTAATGTGTTGGATTTGGGGATTTAAAATGACTTTCACCCAGCTGTTTTTAAATGCACTAGGAAATTTCTTGAATATAATTGTTCTTTTCGAGGCAAAAAAAAAGCAGACTGTAACCATGACATTTACACAGAGGGGAATTATCACCTAGTGACACTGGCTGACAACTTCTAAACAGTAATTCCCCACCCAGAGTTCAAAACACATCCCCGGACTTCTCCCACCCCTCATGAGGTAATGTAAACACTGCAAGAAGAAAAGGTCAAAAGAAAATTATTTTAAATTAAATTTCTATCAATTCAACTAACAGGCACTCAATGAGCATTTGCTAATGCTCAGAATCCAGCAGGACATCAGATCTCCCAGTTTGGAGAACTGGGGATCCTCTCCTTCTACCTACTATTTTTTTTAATTGAGTATTTATGGAGTTCCATTATGGTTATAAATAGATTGAGTGATAGTAAAATCTAAAAATGAGAGGTGGAATATGGAAATCAGGATGTAGACCTTTCTTCTCTTTTTTTCTTTTCTCCCCACCTTCATCCCCCAGTTCTAGGGAAAGAACTCAGGTGTGCTCTACCATTGGGCTACATCCACAATTCTTTGACTTTATCTTGAGACAAAGTCTCACTGGATGACCCAGGAGGCTCACGGGCTTCCAATGCTCCTGCCTCAGCCTCCCAAATTGATGGAATTACAGGCATGCACCACTCTGCTTGGCTAGGATCCGCATCCTTTTACTCAAACCAACATGAATGCATCTATCTCTAAGTCAGTGGGGTCTTCTCATGCATAGCCTTTTTCTAATCATCTTTTTTTTATTTGGCAGAAGGGGTGCTGGGATTGAACAAAGGACCCCGTGCAAACTAAACACAGGCTGTACCACTGAACTACAGCCTAGCCCCTCCACCTCATAAAGAATTTACATTGTCCTTTCTCGGATGTCCCCACCCTATCCAGCGAGCATTGTCCATACACCTATATTTAAAAACAAGGACCTGTAGTGACATATTATCTACTCTGTCTGCTGCCCAAGGCCAAGCCGGCACTCAAGTCACAGCACCAAGTCCACTGTCTAGAGTGTATCACCCTCATTTTGCACACCAAGAAATATCTCAATGAGGGCTCACCTTAGTAAGTCTCAAGCTGGTGTTCTGTCTCATGAGACCATTCAGGCGCTTTGTTATTGACCAAAAACTCAAACCCAGAGTTCTAGGAAGAACCGTGGTCTAGCTGACAATCCATAGAAATAACTATGACTTTCAGAAAACCCAGAGAAGTTGGTTAACATGCAGGGCAGCTTTTGTTTTACATGGAGGGGCAATTTATAACACTTTAGAATACAAAATATGAGGGATTTTCCAAAAGTTTTCTGTGCAAAAATGGTCACATCAGGGCAGGGGGAAATCTGAAGACCTCAAATAAAAGGATTAAGCCACCCAGAAAGGGTTGTTTGTTTGTTTCCATAGATGCCTAATTTTCTTTTTTTCTTTTTGCACCTGTCTCTCCTGTACCCCTTGACCACTGCATAGAGGCAGCCTCCTATACTGAAGTTCAATCATACTTTCAAGCTCCCACAAGTGTAAGCATCACCTGACCCAGCCTGAGTGTCCCAGTATTGCAGAGTCTCTCCTTCACACCTCCCCCAAGTCAAGGCAAGCCTACAGAGGGCTGCGATTACAACCCCCCCAAAAAATTGCTAAGGAAGGGCTCTTTTATATGATTTCCCTTAATTGTTTCTCAAAGAACTAAGCAATCATTGTAAACCACACAAGATCAACCATGACAAATTCCCCCATAGGGCAAAAGTGTGCATCTAGTCTAATGCCAAGGACCATGGCTCTGGAAATGCGATGGGGCTGAAAGAGATGTTACACAGCCTGCCTCCAATAGGGAATGCCCCTTGGGAAGGTCTGCATTTCCTATCAGGGAGGTTAATGAGTTATTGGCTCTCTTCTAGGTCTAGCTTTGGAGTCTGACCATATGGGAAGCCAAGATAAGCAAGTAAAAGATATGGCCTTGATCAACATGGGGGCAGATAATGCCATTCTGAAAACAGATTACAAATCTGCAATGCACCGAAACATAATTTAAACAAATGTAACAGAATGGATCCCCACCAGGCAAGGTGCTCTTGAGAGGAGCTCAGCTGTGTCTAGAAGCCAGGTGACATTTTAAGACCCCTGGGAGCAACTTAATTCTCCCCAAATCCTTAGATGACACCTTGCTGGCCAGAAAGAATTAGCATATTTTCAAAGAGAAACTGATTTCAGGATAAACCAGACCCCCTCTGGAGGCTTCCCAAGTTTTCATACATTAGCCACTGACCACACGCTGTCCCCGGGGAATTAAACTAGTGCAAATTTGACAGAGAAAAAGCTACCAGTTGGTTTTCCGGCCCACCAGGCCCAGGGTTAGGCACTCCCACGTCTTCTAAGAAGCTATGTAGGAGGTAGATACTTATCCCCATCCAAGGGACCAGGAGATGAATGGTCACAGGGGTTAAAGTTGTTCAAGGTCAGCCAGGTTCAATCCCCAGCACCACAAAAAAACAAAAACAAAGCTGGGCGTGGTGGCGCATGCTTGTAATCCCAGCATTCGGGAGGCTGAGACTGGAGGATCCGGGTTCGAGGCCAGCCTCAGCTACCTAGTGAGGTACTCCGCAACTTAGTGAGACTTGGTTTCAAAATAAAAGAATAAAAAATAGGGCTGGGGGTATAGCTTGGAGGTAGAGCGCCCCTGAGTTCAATCCCCAGTACTGCAAACAAACAAACAAAAAACACGCTGGTAAAGTCTACAATGAAAAGTAAGAAAAAGCAAGAGGGGCAGACAGCACATGCTACAGATGTGACTGTGAGGTCACCAACATGAGCTGCTTGTCATTGTTCCCAGCCTCTTAACACACAGACAACACCCAAGCAGTGTGTGCATAGGTGTGTGTGTGTGGGTGTGTGTGTGTGTGTGTGTGTGTGTGTACACGCACGCACCCAGAGGATGGAACCCAGGCCTCAGGCACGCTAAGCATATGCTCTACCACTGAGCCACATCCCCAGACCCCAAAATGTTTTTTGGTTTTGGTTTTATTTGCAGTGCTCAGGAGGGAACCCAGTGGCTCCCACATTCCACCCAGCAGTGAGCGACACCCCCAACCACATGCCACACTTTGAAATCAACCCTTCTGACCTGATTCTGAGCCTGGGAGAGCAATTCCTAACTTCTAGAGCTTGAAATCATAAGAACCATTCATCAATGCTGCACAAAACAAAGCAGAGAGAAAGCCCTCCCTGAGACAAACACTCCTACTATGACTTTATACTACAACTTTATGTATTGATGGACAAAAATTAAAGTTTAAAATTACCAGTCCTAGAATGGGAGTGGTGGCGCACGCCTGTAAGCCCAGTACTTGGAAGGCAAGACAGAAAGATAGAAGTTTTAAGGACAGCCTCAGCAAGTAGTGAGACTCTCATCAACCTCGAGAGACCCTGTTTCAAAATTAAAGGGCTAGGGTTGTACGTTCAGAGGTAGAATGTCCCTGGGTTCAATCCCCAGTACCAAAGGGGGGGAGAGTGGTAAAATAAAATTACCAGTTCTAGAAAGCAGCCCAGCTTCCTTCACAAGGGCCTAAAGGAAATATCAATAAGAAAAATGCAATGTACAATATTAGTTTTAGTAGCGGGCAAGACTGTAATTATAAAGTATTTTCATATTAACAAAAAGTTCGGCATAATAAATGAGCCTTAAAAAACACTAAGGCACCCGTGACTTAATATATACCAAGTAAGTATTCTATGAATTCCATGTGAGCCAGAAGAGCCATGCTGTAGCTCTTAGTAATTTCAGATAAAGAGAAGCTTGTGTGGTGGAGAAAATCCTCCTAATAAATGACAGCCTTGGTGTGACACACTTTTCGCCCAAGATAATACCACCTCTTGAAAACCTTCGCCAGTCTCATGTGTTGTGACGCTACTCCGAGATCTCATTAAACTTCAGGAAGTGTCTACAATGTTTAGCAGACGGTAATGTTCACAAAGTAACCTTTGAAAAAAGGTGATAAAACCATAAAACCAATTAAAGCCCTACACTGTCTCCTCTAATACTTTTTGTAGAATTTGCATAATTTCTGACTTGACAAAAGAAACTCATTTCTCGGTCTCCGCCTCCCCAACCTGGAGCTGCTGTGTGAAGGAGCGAGCCCACACACTCCTGTGCACTTTCTCTAAGACCGGCTTGTCACTTTCTATCCCGAGGCAGGTGCAGAAAAGCAGCAAAAATGGAAACTTTCAGAGAGCCATGTTCACATTCTGCAGGCGAGAAAGCCGAGCTCTGCGGAGTCATGCTGTCCCCGCTCATTTGCCATTTCCGTGACACCTAATTGCAGGCTCCCTGGCAAGTGTCCATCAACCTGTCCCGCCACACCCGCTCCCAGCGCTGAGATATTCAACTTCATCTGTTCTTTTGCTTTCCCAGGTAGAATTTCCGGGAATGCCCCAAGGAAGAGAGAGGCTCTATAAATGTTTTAGCGTCCATCCTAGCACCGTGCAGAGCATATGATACATAGGCCCTAGGTGCATAAGATGAATTTTAACTAAATGGCATATTAAAGTTCATGGGATTATGGGTTTTTTTCTTAATTTCCTGTTTTTCTAGACTATACGTATGGATGAGCTATCCATATCTTGTGTGGTGGATGCAGGCTCTTTCTGTAAAGAGCCTGATAGTAGTAACTATTTCCAGCCGGGCAAGTCCTGTGCTCTGTTACAATCACTGGACTCTGCCACTGTAGCAAGACAACAGTTTCTGACACCAGGTCACCAAAAGGAGTGGCTGTGTTGCAATAAAACTTTATTTACAGGGGGCACCTGTAATCTCAGTACTTAGGAGCCTGAGACAGGCAGGTGGCAGGTTCAAGGCCAGCCTCAGCAATTAGTGGGACTTTGTTTCAAAATAAAAAGTAAAAAGAGTTGGGTGTGAAGCTTGGAGGTAGAATACCTTAGGGTTCAATTCCCAGGACAAAAAAAAAAAAAAAAAAAAAAAAACCTTTATAACAATAGGTAATAGGCCAGGTATTTGGCTATAGAGCATGGTTTGCAAATCCCTGGTCTTGTGGAAGAAATCTTAGAATACACAGAGTGAAATCAAACACTATTAGGCAGACTGATATTTTTTTAGTGGAGTAGTCCTGGACAAGTGGCCCAACTTTTCTTTGCTTCAGTCTCCTTACCTATGAAATATAGAAGAAGGCAGCTTAGCAGAGCCTCCCCCATAGGCTTGTTCTCAGAAGTAAGGAAATTAAAATAAGAAAAGGATAGTAGCTGAGACATACTAAGTTACATGTGAATTTCCTACAAGGAAAAAAAATAGGAGAGTGAATACTGGGATTGAACCCAGGGGCACCCCTAGCCATTTTTACTTTTTATTTTGAAACAACGTCTGGCTAAGTTGCTGAGGGTCTCACTAAGTTGCTGAGGCTGGCCTCAAACCTGCAATCCTCTTATCTCAGCACAGGGATCTAGAAACTTTGGGGGGAAGGAGTGGTACTGGGGATTGAACCCATTACCTCAAGATACACTCCCAGCCCACAATTTTTTTTTTTTTTTTTTTTTTTTTTGCGGTACTGGGGATTGAACACAGGGGAATTCTACCTCTGAGCTACACCCTCAGTCTTATTTTTTATTCTTTATTTTGAAACAGGGTCTCACTAAGTTGCGGAGAGCCTCACTAAGTAGCTGAGGCTGGCCGCGAACCCGGATCCTCCTGTCTCAGCTTCCCAAGTACTGAGATTACAAGCGTGTGCCACCACGCCTGGCTCACATTTATTTTTTATTTTCAAACAAGGTCGCTCTAAGTTGTTGATCCTGGCCACAAACCTGTGATACTCCTGTCTCAGCCTCTGAAGTACAGGAATTACAGGCATGTGCCACCATTCCCAGCTCACAAGAATTGTTTTTAATATAATTAATATAATTATCCAAGAACTAGTACCAAACATGTATTTTTTCCTTTCTGTTATGATTATGTCAAGATGCAAGATTTTCCAGGAAATTTAGAAATTTTCTTCCCATCCCTACACCAATGTCTAAGCAATTTGTAAGAAGTTTGAAGAAGTTAGGGCTAAGGCTGTAGCTCGGTGGCAGAACACTTTCCTCGAATGCAGGGGGCCCTAGGTTTGACCCTCAGCACTGCACGCACATAAAAAAGAAGTATATGAAGTTAACATGTGTGATCAAATACCTAAGTTATACAATACAAATTTAAATTGTTGGGGGCACATTTGAGTTTTGAGCTTATTCATAAGTTATTTGTGGCTTTCTTACGACTTGAGTTCTTTTGTTCTGATTTGGGGTCATAGGAGACTGCTTCCACTGTTGCTTTCAAAGCCATCTAAAGTGTTTAATGCTGGTTTCAGACAATAGGAATGAGCAGGTGGCTGGGCCTAGGTTTTAAAAGCTCCTTTTAAATAATCAATTCAGGCACATCTATAATACCAGTACTTGGGAGACTGAGACTAGAAGATCACAGGTTCAAGGCCAGCCTCAGCAATTTAGCAAGGCCCTCAGCAACTTAGTGAAGCCTGGATTCAAAATAAAAAATAATATAGGCCTTGGGATGTAGTGCAGAGATAGAACACCCCTCCATTCAATCTCTAGTACCAAAATAAATAAATAAATAATCAATTCAATGAATTGGGGGTGAGGTAAATAGTACCATTATGTAATTTATTATTAAATATAAAAGCGAGTCAGGCATGGTGGCTCACACCTATAATCCCACTACTTGGGGGACTGAAACAGGAAGATCGCAGATTAGAATCCAGCAACTTGAGTCCCTCCACAATTTAGTGAGGCCCTAATTCAAAAATAAAAATAAAATGGGGCTGGGGGTGTATCTCAGAGGCAGAATGCCTATGGGTAAAATCCACAGTACCACAAAAAAATAATAAAATTAAATAAATAAATAATAAAATAACTAGAAGCAAGTATTTAATTGAAGTCACCCATCCCTTCTAAATACTACTCCAAACCACAGGAAAGCATGCATCGGGTTTTCTGAAGAACATTTCTATCAATGGGCAGAAACAAATCTGTCTAGAGACATCTCTGGACTCACAAAGGCAGGGGTGGGGGTGGGGGTCGGGGTGGGGGTGGCATCTCCAGCAGTGGGCACTGATGCAGCTGAACACCCTTCGGTGCACAGGGCAGTGACCACCACCAAGAGCCATCAGCCCAAAATATCAGCAGTGTGGAGATGACAGAAAAGCAGCAATAGGCAATCACCGCCGGCTGCTCAGTGCTTAGCATCTCATCTCACCCTCAAAACACCCCAGCAGAACTGGTTTTCCTTTTTGTCCAGTGGTCAGAAAAGATGTCACAGAGAGGTCAGGCTAGCTGCTCCAAGACCCACAGCCCCAAACTCCTCAGGCACTGACCAGGCGTGGCAGTTCTAACACACACACTGCTGTGCAGTGGGAAGTACTTGACCTGGGAACACTGGTTGGTTCAATTTGAGGGAACCTTAGTACCCCAAGCCTCTAAGCTGCTATCAAACGAGAGTGCCCAGCTCTGTCAGCCCGAAAGTCATTGGGTCAGATAGCTGCAGAGAGGAGCCCTGGGCGCCCCTGATCTCCCCAGACTGCAGAGAAGGAGCAGGGGCTTTATCAAGCACCTGGGAGTTCATTACACTCTGCAGCTCTTTTTTATTTATAGGATTTTCTGAGCAAACTCAATAGCCACCAGCATTCAGGAAAGGTTCACACCATTCTTTACTTACTGAGGAAGACACAGAGCCACCTGCTACCACTTCCCCTGCCCCCCCCCAAAAGTCAATGTAAGTCTTATATTATTTCATTTGTGTGAATGCCTCGAATCCATAAAATTCCAACTAAGAACTCTATCTGCATATTTCATTTTTAGAAAAATAAAATTTAATCAACTAAATAACATTTATTTGCATATTCATAAAAAACTCATTATCTTTTGCTTTGGAATTTTTAAGTCATAAATTGACCCAGACTTGTCAAGACAACTCTCTGAGCCTCCATAAAATGTAGACACATATGAATAAAAGAACTGTTGACTTGAACAAAACTATTTGTCTGACTTTATGCAATGGATGTAAAACCATATTTCCAGGGAGAAGACAGAGAAATGCAGAACAGGCCAGTACAGCAGAAGGCCTGATGGTATTTTTTCTTTCTCTTCCTCTCTCTCTCTGTCTCTGTCTCTTTCTCTCTCTTCTGGGCCTAGGGCTTGAACCCAGGAGCACTGTAACTACAAGCTACATCCTCAGCCCTTTTTTATCTTTTTTTTTATCTTTTTTTTTTTTTTTTTTTTTGCGGTACTGGGAATTGAACTCAGGGGCATTCTACCTCCAAGCTATACTCTCAGCCCTATTTTTTATTCTTTATTTTGAAACCAGGTCTCACTAAGTTTCGGAGTGCCTCACTAGGTAGCTGAGGCTGGCCTCGAACCTGGATCCTCTGGTCTCAGCCTCCCAAATGCTGGGATTACAAGCATGCGCCACCATGCCCGGCTTTTTATCTTTTATTTTGAAACAAGGTCTTGATAAGTTGCTGAGGCTCCCCCTACATTGCTGAGGCTGGCCTGGAATCTCTGATGTCCTATCTCAGCCTCCCAAGTACTGGGATTACAGGCATGTGCCATCACACCCAGCCAACAAAATCTGACATTAAATATGAATCCCTTAATTCGAGTCCCTATTCAAAGAGGGGTCATAGTGATAGAAACACTGCGATTTATCACAAAACAACACTTGTCAATGGTACAAAAATAAATAAAAACAAGCAGATGATATCCAATGCATTAAACTTCATACAACCACCAGACAAAAATGGAACTACTTGATATCTTCTTTTCAATGCCTATTTTGCTTCTTCGTAGTACCCCTGGGGCATTCTACCTCTGAGCTATGCCCCCAACCTTTCTATTGTTCATTTTGAAATAAGAGTCTCGCTAGGTTGCTGAGTCTCATTAAATTGCAGGCTGGTCCTGTTTCTGCCTCCCAAGTACTGGGATTATAGACATGCACCACCATGCTCAGATCGTTAAATGCCTTCTTAACCCCTAATCTTTCATTCATAATTACTCTTACAGCACAACAATGAAAGTGAGTAGTTTTTATTGAATATCCAGACTTCTACTAGACCACTTTATTGGAACAATCACAATGAAAGAATGCAGTGATGTTAGCCTGCTCTTGGATGGAAGAGTACATGCAGGTGGAAACACCATCAGACCAGGAGCTCTTGGCCTCAGCCACCATGAGTGCCAGGAGCTTGGCTTCCTGCTGGAGAACAGGAGTCAAAGCCAACACTGGTTCTCTGCCTGGAAAGGAGGGGGCGTGTCCGGCCCTCTGCAGGGCACTGCAAGGGAGGACAGCAGGAACTTAGTGAGAATCCATTTTATGTGATTCAGCCTCGAAGCCAAGTGCAATCGCTCGTTTTCTGAATTTCTCACTGACACCATAAAGAACAGACTTACTCCAGTTCTGCCAAAACAGAAAGTGCAACATGATCCAAACTGCACATTCATTCTCAGACCATCACAACCAGAATTAATTCTGAGGATTTCAGGAATGCAAACCCGCCTATTTTAGGTTAAACATGCTAGCATGCACTTTAAACGTGTATCTCCAGGCTTGACAATAACCTTGAAAGGTGGGGGTGGTTTATCACCGTTATACAGAACAGGCTATTGAGGCCCCAAAAGCCTATGTCACCTGCTCAAAAAACATACAAGTAGCCAGACATGATGGCACACACCTGTCATCCCAGTACTCAGGAGCCTGAGAGAGGAGGATCGCAGGCCTTAGGAAAGTCTCAGCAACGTAGTGAAACCCTGTTTCAAAATTAAAAAATAAAATAGGGCTGGAGGTGTAGCTTGGAGGTAGAATGACCCTTAGTTCAATATCTAGTACGAAAGGGAGGGAGGGAGGAAAGGAGAAAGGGAGGGAAATGAGGAAAGGAGGAAGGAAGGAGATGTCATATAAGGATGTTCATTCATTCTTTCTGCAAATGTCCATCAAGAACCTTCCAAGCCAGGCATGGTGGCACACACTTGTAATCCCAGTATTTGGGAGGCTGAAACTGGAGGATCCGGGTTCGCCGCCAGCCTCAGCTACCTAGTGAGGCACTCCGCAACTTAGTGAGACCCTGTTTCAAAATAAAGAATAAAAAATAGGGCTGGGGGTATAGCTCAGAGGTAGAATGCCCCCGAGTTCAATTCCCAGTACCTCAAAAAAAAAAAAAAAAAAAAAATCAGGAAGGAAAATCATACATGATGAGGTATTAAGCCTGGTGCTTAATCAATATTTGAAAACAAACTAGGTGATTGGGTTTTAGGTTTTTTGTTGTTATTTGGGTTTCCTGACAGACTAGTATTCTGAAATTAAAGTTATTACAGGTTAATTGTCTCTTATCTGATATGGTTGGAAAGAGAAATATTTCAGATTTTGGAAGATTTTGGATTTTGCAATATTTGCATAAACTTTGCTAGTTTGAACATCGTTAATCCAAGAAGCTGAAATCCAAAATGCTCCAGAATCCAAAACTGTTTTGAGTGTCATATTGGTGTCCCAAGGCTTCAGATTTCAGGGCATTTTGAATTTTCAGATTAAGAATGCTCAACCTATTTTGTCTTTTCCACAATCACATTTAAAAACTAGCTCACAAGCCGGGCGTGGTGGCGCACGCTTGTAATCCCAGCATTTGGGAGGCTGAGACCGGAGGATCCGGGTTCGCGGCCAGCCTCAGCTACCTAAGTGAGGCACTCCGCAACTTAGTGAGACTCGGTTTCAAAATAAAGAATAAAAAATAGGGCTGGGGGTATAGCTCGGAGGTAGAATGCCTCTGAGTTCAATCCCCAGTA
>PVLC010002839.1:42671-56464 GCA_004027655.1 Graphiurus murinus | reverse complement strand
GAGCAGAGCACAAAGACTGAGGTTCCAATTCTAGGATTCAGTTAGGTCCTCTTTCCATCTCTTCCTGGAACCTAGAGTTCTTGGATTTCACAAAGTTCTGAATGGAGCTGTAGGTGTCATTGGGGTGGGTACCTCCAGCAGCACCATAAGCACAGGCTAAGTGCAGGTGCGTACACACACACACACACACACACACACACACACACACACACCAGCAGCAGCACAGGAGAGCGAGGCTGGCCCCAGCTGCTCAGAAACCCTCTTTTTCACAAGTAAGCTACAAAGGCCAGGCCCCACTGTGGCCTGCTATCGATCCACTGCAGGACAAGGAGAAGCAGCCGCCACAGAACTCTGGGTGGCCTGGGAGCGGCACTTCTGAAGTCAGGGATCTAAACACTCGGTTGTGAACAACTGCTTTAGGCCTCTTGAATCCCTAGTGTTTTTAATCAACTGATTACATTTTGAGCGAAGATGGTTGAAGAGGCGAGGGTTAAAACGTGCAGGAAACCCCGGGGAAAAATGAAGCCCAAGAAAGCGAAGATACCTAGAATGATGGAGTCACAGGCATGAGCCAAGCTCAGGGCAGGCGGCCCCAAAACATGGCCCGTAGGTACCAAGAGAACGGCAGAAGCAGAGAGCTCTCTCTGCCCCTCTCCGGCCTCTTCCCCAAGATGTGAGCTGTAAAAGTAGGTCATGCAGCCCTCATCTTGCATGAGAGAAAGGTCCTCATCTCTGAACACAGAGATGCCAGGTAGAACCTGAAAACAGTCCCCACTGAGCTGCCCCTGCACAGGTTGGAGCACACCCTCTGCCCTTCGATCATACATCTGCATGAAGGTCCCTAAAACTGCAACTTTCCCTACTTCTTTGGTTCTTCATTTTGGAGACTTCCATGTCATGCAACTTTTATATTAAACTACTTTGTGTCAGGTACAGTGGTGCATATCTGTAACCCCAGTTACCGAGGAGGCAGAGACAAGAGGATCACAGATTTGAGGTCAGTTTCAGCAATACAATGAGACTCTCAGACTCTCTTGGCAACTTTAGCAACACTGTTTCAAAATGAGGAAAATAAAATAAAATCAAGCTGCAGATGTAGTTCAGTAGATAAAATGCCCTTGGGTTCAATTCCCAGGAACACAAAAGGAAAAGAAAAAGAAAGAGAAGAAAAGAGAAAATGGTATACTTTTCTCTCATTCGTCTGTCTTTTGTTATGGGTTCTCAGGCGTGGAATGGGTAAGATGAATCTCTTCCCCCCTCCGCAGGAAGTAGAATGTAAACCCAATGAGGAAAGGGGTTTGTTTTGTTTGCTATTCTATCCTGGGTACTTGCTTTAGCCTGCTTTTCCATCACTGTGACCAGAATAACGGACACGAAAAACAGAGAAAGGAAAATCTGTGTGGGCTCACGATTTCCCAGGCAGAGTCCACAATCAGCTGACTCCAAGGTAGAAAGCATGGCGGCACTTCCTGCAGCAGAGGATAACAGTTCCTCTCACTGATACAGTCTCCAGTAACCTACCTCCTCCAGCCATGACCCATCTGCCTAAATTACTGCCCAGTAAATCCATCCAGATTATTAATCCTTCAGTGGGTTTACCCACTGATGCGCTCAGAGGCCTGATTCAATTGTGTCGCCTCTGAATACTGTTGCACTGCGGACAGGCACTCAACTCATGAGCTCTTGGGGAACATTACCACCCCAAACCGCGGCAGTGCCTGAAACCACAGAGTGCCTGGCATAGAGTTATAAAGAAACATCTCGGGAATAAGAAAAAATATTTTTACAATAGAAATATATTAATAATAAGTGAAGAATATAGGTCCAAAAAGCAAAGATCAAGACACTAAGAAAATGTCTTTAGTACTCAAGCATGTTGGACATGACCATCTCCTAAAAGTAAAATTGGCATTCCAGAACTCTATAGATTCTGAGTCCTAACAGAACCGTCAAATGAAATCAGATAAATGCATTGCTAGAAAACCCTAAATTTAATTTTGGGGGGGAGACAGTACTGAAGATGAAACTCAGGGGAACTCTAGCACTGAACTATATCCCCAGCTCTTTTTATTATTTACTTATCTTTTGGGTTTGGGTGGTACTGGGGATTAATTCTAATTCTACCTCTGAGATATAACCCCTTTTTTATTTATTTATTTTGCTGTTGTTGTTCTGAAACAGGTATCCCCAGGTTTCTGAGAGTCTTGCTAGGTGGCTGAGGCTGGCCTCAAACCTGTGATCCTCCTATCTCAGCCTCCCAAGTGCTGGGGTTACAAGAATGCACCACCATGCACAGCTGAAATCCATATTTTCCAGCACTTTAATTGTGCCAGGAACTGTTCTAACACCAGATGATATAATAATGAAAAAACTGATACAGTTCCTGCAAACCTCAAGCTACAAGGTACAGAAGGATCATGATGAATGGGGGGAGGGGGGTTATAACTCACAAATACTGTTTCTTGTAGATTCTGTCCCATGCTAATTTCATTAGAAAACTGGGAGCTGGCTGAGCCAAGGTTACTATTAATCTCACAGATTCCAGAGGGGTTTTTTTTTTTTTTTTTTGGTGTGTGTGTGTGTGTGTGTGTGTGTGTGTGTGTGTGTGTGTGTGTTGGTTACTGAGGATTGAACCCAGGGCACTCTACCTGTGAGCTCTACCCCAGCCCCATTTTTTATTCTTTATTTTGATACAAGGTCTCACTAAGTTGGGAAGGGCCTCCTGTAGCTAAGGCTGAGGATTGGGAACCTGCGCTCCTCCTGACTCAGCCTCTCAAGTACTGGGATTACAAGCATGCAGCACCATACTCAGCTTAAAGCTTTTGCTTAAAGAGGTTGGGCCCCTACACAGAAAGAGGTTGCCCTGATGAGCAAGGACAGGTGGTCGGGTACAGGACAGCATCTTTGAGACCACAGGAAGGAACAATAATCCCCAACAAAGCAAAGATACAGGCAAGGATGAGTATCTACACAGGTATGCAGCTAGCCTGTAAGAACCGGAGACTGAAACCTGTTTGTTAACTCTTTACCCAGCAGGTCTCAAAAAGGAGTTCCTATACACGGTGATGTATAAGTAAATGTCTGGGGGGTAAATCAAAGCATTACTTACAACATGAAAGAACTGAAAAAATTAAATGTCCATCAACAAAATGATAGAAAAAAAGATTTTGGTCCATTAAAGGAAGATAACCCCAGAGCCAGATGTGGTGGCACACCTGTAATCCCTGTACATGGGAGGCTGAGACAGGAGAATGGCAGGTTCGTGACCAGCCTCAGCAACTTTGTGAGACCCTAAAAAATAAAAGAGCTAGGGGTGTAGCTCTGTGATATGAACCCTGGGATTCGATCCCCAGTACCAATGAATGAATGAATGAATGAATGAATGAAATGATGGGTAATAGGGCAGGTGTATCCGAGCTAGAAAAGAGAGCATAAAGAAAGAGGAAAATGTTCTCAATATAAACTGAGAACACAGGCTGCAAACCGCAACCCTTCATGGTCAGAATGTCCTCTATCCCTGTATACAGTGTATCTTTTCTACACATAATGAGTACAGAAACAAAAACATCAGAATGTACAGCAAAATGTCAAGTTACAGAAATCTCTAGATTGTGAGATGATTTTCTAAATATTCTTCCCTTTTCTGCTCATAATTGCTTTTTAAAAATTACCTTTCCTATCTCACATGCACAGTTTGCCCTGCATATCCATGAATCACGTAACCTAAGATTTAACCAACCACAGATAAAAAACATTGGGAAAGAAAAGCAAATTACAACTCTACTGAACATGTAGTCTTTTTATTTTTTTTTTTTCTTCTCATTACTTTCTAAACAAAACAAGTGTTTCTGTAGTGTTGTCATTGTATTAGCCATTTTTTGTTTGTTTGTTTTGTGGTACTGGGGATTGAACCCAGGGGCATCTGACCTCCGAGCTACACCCCCAGCCCTATTTTTTATTCTTTATTTTGAGACAGGGTCTCACTAAGTTGCAGAGGGCTTCACTAAGTAGCTGAGGCTGGCTGCGAACCTACGATCCTCCTGTCTCGGCCTCCCAAGTACTGGGTTTACAAGCGTGCGCCACCAGGCCCGGCTCAGCCACTGTTCTTTTTATTTATTTATTTATTTTTTTTATACTGGGGACTGAACCCAGAGGCCTTCTACCTCAGAGATATAAGTTGCTGAAACTGTCCTCGAACCTGTGATCCTCTTATCTCGGTCTCCCAAGTACTGGGATTATAGGAATACATTGCTATGCCTGGTTGTATTAGCTATTGTAAGTAATCCAGAAGTGACTTAGAGTATACAAGAGAATGTACATAGGGCATATGCAAACAGTATACACCATCTTCTATAAGGGACTTAGTTTTGGTATCTATGGCGTCTCTGGAGCCATCCCCTACAGATACTGATGGAAAATTGTACTTATGAACTGTCCTACAATGAGTAGGAATTTGTTGGTTGACACGATTTCTACCCCCACGACATCCAGTGTTCATATTAGAAAACTCCCTTTCATAACACTTTGATAGGGAGATTCTGCAGCTGTCAAAACAGGTCTCTGGCCCTTTACCCAGTGACAAATACCTGGCAGTGACTGTAGATGAATGGTTCTCCACTGGAGGCAATTTGCCCCTCAGGGGACATGTGGCAACCTCTGGAGATACTTTAAGTTATTCCAACTTAGGCAGATGCTGGATGGTAGAGGCCAGGGGTGGTGTTTAACATCCGACTGTGCACAGGACGGATGCAACAACACAATTACCTGGCCCAGAAATGTCAGTACTGCTGAGGTTGAGAAAACCTGTTTAGAGGTATTACAATGAAAACCATCTGCTGTTATAAAGTCGGGAGTCTGAGGACCTATCCTAAACACAAGTAAGAAAAAAAATTAATACTAAAGATACATATAAAGTGAGGCTGAGTGTTGTGACACACGTCTGTAATCCCCATACTTGGGAGGCTAAGACAGGAGGATGGCAGTTCAAGGGCGGCGTTGACAACTTGGTGAGAACCTTTTTCAAATGAAAAACAGAACAGGGCTGGGGCTCTAGCTTGGAGGTAGAATGACCCTGGGTTCAATCCCCAGTAGCAAAAATAAAATAAAGTGAGCCGGTCTTGGTGGTACCAAGGTAATCCAAGCACCTGGGAGGCTGAGACAGGAGGACTGCAGCTTCAAAGCTAGTATCAGCAACTTAGTGAGACCTTGTTTCAAAATAAAAATAAAAAGGGCTAATGGTATAGCTGAGAGGTAGAATGCCTCTGGGTTCAATCCCTAGTGCCACAAAAATAAGTAATAAACAGACACAAAGTGTAATTAGTAGAGCAGTAAGATTCCAAAAGGGCAAAGAAGGACACACATGTTCTTCTGAGTAGCCTTGACCTCAGGTTCAGGGGCTAGCACAGGCAAGGACCGCCATGTGCCCTGTCCACGAGACAGCACAGAGCTGCACCACAGAGGACATTCTGAGCAGAGTCGGCCGACCTAGACTGGAAACCGGAAGGCAGGCCAAGCTGATAGCTGGCACACTCTACATCTTGCAGATATTCTGCTACTTACTTGTGTGACTGACATGGGTCAACAGAGCTTCTTGCCCTGCCCAAGAGACACAAGAGGCACAGAATTAGGAGGTGGCTTGCTAAGTACAATGCACACACCTAGACACTTCCAACATGCTGTTGCATAGAAACTGCTTAGCTTCAGCCTCAATGCACATGAATCCAAGGAAGGTCGATTCCCCCTGTGGACCCACTACCATCTCCTGGAGAAAGCAGCATGCTAGGAATAAAGTTTCTTCTCTGGCCTGGTTAAGCTTGTTCAGAGTGAACTACAGCCAATAAACTGGCAACCACAGAAACATATATAAAAACCTATCACCAATATATTCTTTATAAAAGTCAAAAAAAATTAATAACCATGAAACAAAATATAAATGACAACTTTTTCTAAAGTAGAAGTGTAAAGGGGATAAGAGTACCTCTGCTAAGACTGAAAATCAATACACAAGAACTTAATCAACTAAACTCCACCAAGATACCAGATGGCCTGTTAAGTATTTGGGGATTTTTTTGTTTTATCTTACAAACAATACACCCATCTGGTACCATATAGAAATTATGTTTCTCTTTTTAAAAGAGAGAGAGAGAGTATGTGTGCGTGTATATATGTCCAAACACACCCCTGTAATTGAAGTTGATGAATAGGGCTCTAAAAGTGTAGACAGAGAGGAAAGAAATATAAACATACACAAAGATAAATGTGTAATTTATCCAAGCCATTAGAGTCAGTGGAGCCATATAAACTTTTTACTAGACAACTCCACAGCAAAAAATATAGGTTCAAATTGCTGAATCATTGTTCAGATGTAAATAGAATTTCTAAAACTTTTATTGCTAGTTAAAATTAGTTTACAATGTCAACAAGAAAAGCAAGCCATAAAGGCAAACCGTGGTAGAGACCTTCAACTGCACACATCTCCCAAAGTAGCTCATCTGCAAATTAAGAGTTAAGACAATACAAAGCATTGGAAAATGGTCACATTAATAAAAGTTCAAATAAAACCGGATTGCATTTGATGATGACATGTTTATTTAACATGATTAATTTTTCATGCCACTGCTGGTAAACATTTATTCCAGGGAAAAGAAGGCTGCTGGCTAGAGGGCTGAGGGCTCAAATGCAAACGTTCTTCCTTATTTAGTCCCCACCCAAGAACCATGGACTTCTCCTGAAAACTGACACATTCATCCAAAGGCTAGGTGATTACTGCATCCTGATAAAGTCAGGTGCCAAATTTCCCTTCTCCTGGCCAGGGCTCCATCACTCATGAGCTCCTTTCTGGCCACTTCTCAATCATTTTGTGCAGAACTCTCCACTACGCTTTTTGAACATGAGTCTCATTCCACAAAAATCCTGTATTACACATCGCTGTTGCTGTTTTATTTTTGTGCGGTACTGGAAATTGAGCCCCGGGGCATTCTACCTTCAAGCTACACCCCTAGCCCAATTTTTTTAAATATTTGTATTTGGAAACGGGATCTCACTAAGTTGCTGACAGCCTCACTAACTTGCTGAGGCTGACCTCGAACCTGTGATCCTCCTGTCTCTATCTCCTAAGTACTGGGATTATAGGTGTGAGCCACCAAGCCCAGCTTGCTGTTGCTGTTCCCAGTGTACAGGGATGGCAGATTCCATAATATGTCACTGGCATTCGACATGTTGAGAATTATGATACATGGAACCCCCACTGTTGGCTGGCTTCCTGGATTCCATTTTGCAACCCTTTTGCATTGAAAAAATCATTTCTCAGCAGCAATGTACGGTTCTGGTTTTCATACTTTCACTACATATTACTGCATTTATACAGGGAGAAAAAATTACCAAGCATGGTGCTTATGGGTTTCATTTCTCCTTTGGAGAAGAAAAGAGGGGGGAAATAAAGACAGGAGAAATAAAGAGAAAGCAGAGATGTCCCTTATTAAGTTTAACAGTAAAACCCAGGGTCATGTTCACTAAGACTTTGAGGCTACCATTTGTAAAAGGTGTTGTTTACATCTTCTTTTGATAAGCTAGAACACAACGCACACTGGCTGAGATAACAGACTAAGGAACATAAGAAAACCAGGTTCAAGCTCTGAGCGAGGCTCTGTCAGACACACGCCCTATCGCCAGCCACAGGATCTAAGTTTCCTAAGTGTCTGTCTGCTCATCTTTACTACAGGACAATCCATTTCTAAAGAGGGGTCAAGAAACAAGCAACCTACCAGGCACTGTGCTGAACACAAGAAAGCCTAGTCGTTATATTATCGTGATTGACTCACCTGTGGGTGGAATGTGCTCCACCCCCACCCAGGTGTTGCCGATGTGACAGTATATAAGAGGTAGGGCTTATTTATTTACTTATTCATTCATTCACTTGTTTTCATGGTATTAGGGATTGAACCCAGGGGCATTCTACCTCTGAGCTAAAACCCAAATCTGTATTTTATTTTTCAAGTGGAAACAATCCTCCTGTCTCAGCCTCCTTCTGACTTACACCGAGTAATGACATAGCATTCTTTCCCTCTGGAAGATACAGCAATAATGTACCATCTTAGAAACAGACAGCAACCTTCAGCAGACAACTGAACCCACTGTTACCTTGATCTTGAACTCCCCAAGCACCAGAACTGTGAGAAATAAATTTCTGTTGTTTATAAATTACCCAATCTTGAGCATTCTGTTATAGCAGCAGAAAGAGACTAAAGCAAGCCCAAAGTTGCCACTAGACTTTTTTAACCTTGGTAGTAAACTCGCATATTAAACCTGTATACATTTCTTAACTCTGGGGTTGGTTGAGACAATTTCAGGAAAAGGCATTCTTTATTTTTCTCATGTAAATGAATAATTGCTTCAATAGAGATCAGGCACTTTTAGATTGGAGATTCAGTAAGCAAGTGCCCTCTGACCATTATTACTCTTCTTATCTGGAATTTGAAATATACAAGGAGCACATGAAAACATTCTCTGGGAAAACAATGAAGCAATATAACCATCATTATTCCTCCAGTACAGGGTATCAGATCCTAAGGAAAACATCTACCCTCTCCCCTTGGGAGCATTCGAGACAGCGGCCAAATGAGTGCATCAGGAGTGTGTGTTCTACAGCAGAAAGCCACGGAGGTGCAATCACACCCCAATCACAGACCTTGCATTCAACTGCTCCCACAAAATGAAATGTTTTAGCTCGGTACAGAGGAACAGAGGTATTTCAAGATGTGTAATTCCAGAATAACCTTCCTCATTTCCATTCCCTCTCTTGTGGTGTACACATGTACCCTGATGGGAGAAAGCCAAGAGTCATGTATCTGGATCCTTGGAGCTTGGGACTGTGCCTGGACACTGGAAAGCATTCAAGGAAAGAATGGATGTGTTCCCTGAGGATGCCACAGAAGCCACAGCAGTTGGAAGTGACTGAGCTCAGCTGAGATTCAGTTATGAGACTGTGTGCAGAATAGGATTGCATGGGTGCTGGATCCACAACTATGGTATTTTAGTCTCAGAGGCTTCATCTTCAGTGAGGTCCATTACACATTCCAAGTTTCCTTTATTATTCCCATCACTAACATATTTTCAGGGGACCGGACCGTGCACAAGAAGACCAGTTTAATCGAATATTAAGTCCCTACTTATCATGAAGTTATGAAATGTCTGGGGCTTCAGACATGTTCAAACCAAGAGTGCAAATAAAAAGAGAGCAGCAGAAAGGCATCAGCAGGTGGACCAGCTGTGCTGGGCCTCAAAGGCACAGTGACAGTCGCTTTATAAAGGACCATCTCAAGATGCTGAGTGTGCCCAGCATTCACTGGGGCTTCACAAGGCCTTCGAGGAGGGAGGAGACAACAATGCTTCCAAATACAACCAGGGGCTGAATTTCTGACTCTTAGTGAGCTGGACCCATCTGAGAAAGCTAACTATGTACTCTGTGACTCAGTTTCCTTCTCTAGAGAAATATCAATATTGGCCCTCCTTTGGGGAGTTGTTAGGAGGATTGAATTAGATAATATGTGGATGATGCTTAGGATAAAGTCTGGCAGGTAGGAGAGCTAGAATTACTGTTTTGAGAAAATGCAGGAAAGGGTATGACCAAGAATAAAATGAAAGACACAGAACTTTCAATACTGCCAACACAAATTGTCATGCACCTAGTTAAGGAAGAGAGTGCGACAGTTTCCTCCAAACTAAATATGTATTTACCATCTGACCCAGAAGGTGTACTCCTAGGTATTTATCCCAAACAAACAAGAACTTGAGTTGAACCAAATATTCATAGTAGCCTTATTTGTAATCACTCCAAATAGAAACACACACACCCCTCAAAAATCCAAATGACCTTCAAGAGATGAACGGTTAAACAAACCAAGCTACATCCATATGATAGAATACTATTCAACAATGACAAGGAACAAATAAGAGATGGGTCGAACAAAACATGCTGAGTGAAGAAAACCAAACCCAAAGGTTATATGTCATGATTCCATTTATACAAAATTCTTGAAATGACAGTGAATGAGTGATTGACAGGATTAGGGAGGGAGAGGGAAGCATGTAGCTACAAAGGAGAAGCACATAGGATCTTTGTAGCATAGAGTGATTATATCTTGGTAGTGGTGATAGCTGCATGAATCTACATGTGATAATAATGCATACAACTACACACACATTATATCACATATGCTACGAGATACATGTAAAACTGATGAAAGCTGAATAAAGTCTGTGAGTGGGGCAATGTTCACTTCCTAGCCTTCATATACGATAGTCATAAGGAAGGCACCATTAGGGGAGACTGGTGAGAAATGTATAGGACCCCTTTGAAGGGAAAGAAGTTTCCAATGGAGGTATTTCTGGATGTGTAAGTCCCAAAGAGTTTTGGACAGAGGGTCAGTTCCATTAGAATTAAATGACGGAATGGAGTTTCAAGGCCAGCCACAGCAACTTTGCAAGGCCCTCGCAACGTAGGGAGATGCTGTTTCGAAATTAAAAAAATAAATAAATAAAAAGGGCTCGGGGTATAGCTCAGAGGTAGAGTGAAACTGGGTTTCATTCCCAGTACCAAAAACAAACAAAAGAATTAAATGATCTACTACAGAAAATCAGGAATGAGCTATATTTCACCCTAAAGTGGCTGCCTTCACTGCATACAGTGGCTTTATCTGAGTCTGCATAAAGCAGATAGGATTTGATTTTAGCCTCTACACACAGTAAATTCGACAACAGAGTCTGGAAGTAGGAAGTAGTCTCCAAGTGGCAAAGAAAATAAATCAACTCTACCTAATTTAAGAAAAATGATTAATTAGAAGTATTAGGTAGCCCAGCTCCCAGGTTTACTGGGTAGCAAAATCAGGAATTGAAGAATGACAGATCAGCCGGGCGTGGTGGCGCACACCTGTAATCCCAGCATTTGGGAGGCTGAGACCGGAGGATCCGGGGTCTCGGCCAGTCTCAGCTACTTAGTGGGGCACTCTGCAACTTAGTGAGACCCTGTTTCAAAATAAAGAATAAAAAATAGGAGCCGGGCGTGGTGGCGCATGCTTGTAATCCCAGCATTCGGGAGGCTGAGACCGGAGGATCCGGGTTCGAGGCCAGCCTCAGCTACCTAGTGAGGCACTCCGCAACTTAGTGAGACTCGGTTTCAAAATAAAGAATAAAAAATAGGGCTGGGGGTATAGCTCGGAGGTAGAACGCCCCTGAGTTCAATCCCCAGTACCGCAAAAAAAAAAAAAAAAAAATAGGGCTGGGGGTATAGCTCGGAGGTAGAATGCCCCTGCGTTCAATCCCCAGTACCGCAAATAAAAAAAGGAAGAAGAAAAAAAAAAAAAAAGAATGACAGACCAATCTAGCCCACTGCCTGTTCCTATAAATAAAGTTTTATTGGAACTCATTCGCTTACTCATGCCATGACTGCTTTCACACCACTACAGCAGAGTTGAGTAGTTCTGGCCAGGAGCATAGAAAATATTTATCATCAGGACCTTCGCATAAAATTTGCCAACCATTGGGCCAGATAACCAAGCTCAGGTACCATGCCCACTTAAGGCAATGAGGTCCCTCCACCACTCCCAAGATGCCTTTTCCTTTGTCCCTGTGACTGCAAAACAATAGCAGATCCAAAGTCTGGGCCAGATGTATATGAGTGGTGAAGTCCAGGTCACATTCACACAGGCTAGCTGCAAGGGAGGCAGGAAACCTGAAGGTCAGATAAATTCTGCCTCCAACCAGGGCTCATAACAGTCAAGGCAAAACCACAGACGGGTTTCAGACAGCAGGCAGGCAGAAACACAGCAGAGAAGAGGTATCTAAATTGTGGATAAGGCTGTTAACCACAACCCAAATGAGTTAGTTTTTACTTTCTGTGGCTTGACCCAACACTGGGTTTTCTGCCAACCTGACCAATAAGAGGGGTTAATCATCACCATCATCAATATTTGCTAAGCCTCTGGCTTGTATTTGTATACTTTCATCTTCAATTTTCCTTTGTGTGTATATGTGTGTGCACGTGCCTCTACGAGGTGGTGAAGATTAAACATAGGAGCATTATACCACCAAGCTACACTCCCAGCCCTTTTTATTTTGAAATAGGTCTCCCTAAGTTGCTGAGGGCCTTACTAAATTGCTACAGCTGGCCTCAAACCTGTGATCCTCCTGTCTCAGCCTCATAAGGATTACAGGCATGTACCACCACTCCTGGCTTCATTTGTATCTTTTATACTGTATTTTTAATCTCTGGATTGGAATTGCTCAGATTTTTTTTAATGCCCTTAATATGGTATCAAGAAAAGTCCTACCCAAGCTCAGAACCTCTTCAGTTGTGTGTGTTATGATGAAGCTAATTTTAGAAGACAAAACAAACCAGGCAGCTCTTATGTTCTAACAACTTCCTAGCAAAATGGGTTCTGTGGCCCATAAAGCAACACCTTCTTATCTTGTTAGATTGACATTAACACAAATGAATGTCTTCCCCATTCAAAGTAGGAGGCAAGCCAGGCACTGAAACATGCTTGTAATTCCAGGACTTGGGAGACTGAAACAGGAGAATCTCAGGTTCAAGGCCAGCCTTTTTGAGACCTTGTTTCAAAAAAACTAGGGTTGGGGGTGTAGCTCAGAGGTAGAATGTCCATGGGTTCAATCCCCAGAAGAACAACAACAACAAAAAAAATGAGGCAAGAATTTCCAAAATTCTAAAGATTGCAGGTAACTAGAGATAATAAGGGGAGGGGGCAAGGTTTTAAAGGTCTATCTCATTCAAAACATCTCTTTACATTTTAAAGAGTTCCATAAGCCAGGTGTGATGGCGCAGGCTTGTAATCCGATCATTCGGGAGGCTGAGACTAGAGGATCTGGGTTCTCGGCCAGCCTCAGCTACCTAGTGAGATACTCTGCAATTTAGTGAGACCCTGTTTCAAAATAGAGTAAAAAATAGGGTTGGGGGTATAGCTCAGAGATAGAATGCCCCTGAGTTCAATCGTCAGTACCACAAAAATAAATAAATAAATAAATAAATAAATAAATAAATAAATAGTTCCATAAAGCCAGGCATGGGGCACAAGCCTGTAATACCAGAAGTTGGGAGGCTGAAACAGGAGGATCGGTGTTTCAAGGACAGCCTCAGAAATTTAGGGAGACCCTCAGGAATTTAGCAAGACCCTGTTTCAAAATAAAAAGGGCTAGGGGTGTATCTTAGAGGTAGAATGTCCCTGGGTTCAATCTCTAGTACAAAAAAGTTCTGTAAATCTTAGATATGACGGATCACACTCCTAGCATCCAGGATTTCTAACTTGAAGATTGCTTCCAGTTAACTGGAGTCACACTACTTCCAGTCGGAATGGGGATGGGATAACCAATTGTAGTGAGGCAACAAAGATGAAGTATACATCCTTAGTGCTTGCAAGGTCTTTCAAAAGTAGCTATCTCCAAACCAGGCACGGTGGTACATGCTTGTAATCCGAGTACTTGGGAGTCTGAGACAGGAGAATCATAGGTTCGAGGACAGCCTCAGGAGGTAGTAAGACCAATTAACCTAGTGAGACCCTGTATCAAAATTTAAAAAAAGTAAGCCGGGCGTGGTGGCGCACGCTTGTAATCCCAGCATTCGGGAGGCTGAGACCGGAGGATCTGGGTTCGCGGCCAGCCTCAGCTACCTAGTGAGGCACTCCGCAACTTAGTGAGACTCGGTTTCAAAATAAAGAATAAAAAATAGGGCTGGGGGTGTAGCTCAGAGGTAGAATGCCCCTGAGTTCAACCCCCAGTACCGC
>PVLC010002839.1:19514-42571 GCA_004027655.1 Graphiurus murinus | reverse complement strand
GTAAAATAGGGCTGGGAGTGTAGCTCAGAGGTAGAATGTCCCTGTGTTCAATCCCCAATAACAGACACACATACATACATACATACATACACACACACACACACACACACACACACACACACACACACGAAAGCGTTATCACCAAAAACACAGGAAAAGACCCACAAGCTTTAGAATCCCTCTATTATTATTATTATTATTATTATTATTATTATTATTATTATCATCATCATCATCATCATCATCATTTATATTTTTGGCACAGGGAATTAAATTCAGGGGCATTCTACCTCCAAGCTACACCCCCAGCCCTATTTTATTTTTTATTTGAAACAGGGTCTTGCTAAATTGCTGAGGCTAGCCTTGAACCCAAGATCCACTTGTCTCAGCTTCCCAAATACTGGGGTTAGGCCTGTACCACTGTGCCTGGCTTAGAATCACTCTTGAATTCCCTTCAGCAGCATTAAGTTCTTCTCTGGGGTCACATAGTCCTGCCCCCACAGGGATGAAAGACTACAGTCACCTACTGGCCATCTCCCTCTTTGGAAAATGGTACAGAGAATTTCTACTTAGACCAGAACATCAGTTTCACAAGAAGGTTACATGACTTAAAAATTAAGTAAGTAAACAAATAAATAAGCAAGCGAATGAATCTACAGCTTGGGGAAAATGATATTCAAAACCTAAAGCTGAAAAGTTAACCTCAGCACATCTGCCAAAGATGATTTTCCAGAGATGACAAGACTGAGGCCTCACCCAGGAGGTGGCACCTCTTTATCAGCTCCAAGGACTCAAGGGCACGTAATTAGCACTCAATTAGTTATTAATAACTTAATGCTCGCACATCTGCTGCAACTTCAGAGGTGCGCAGTATAATTTAAACATGATCATGGTTGTCTCTGTTGGGGTAGGTGCTATATGCCTGATGGATTGGATCCCACTGAACTCGGAGGAGGCCAATCTCACAAGACCCATCTGCTCCATTCTACAGATATGAATACTCAGAAAATAAGGGGTATTCTATTTAATCTGCAATGGTTAACTGAAATGTTATAGCATATAATCACACTGAACATTGAAAACTGGCTGACTGCTTAGCACACTGCAATCATTGTGTTAGATGAGATGTCTTCAAATAAAATCAATGTGTCCATCGGGGCGTGGTGGCGCACACTTCTAATCCCAGCATTTGGGAGGCTGAGACTGGAGGATCCGGATTTCTGACCAGCCTCAGCTGCTTAGTGAAGCCCTCCGCAACTTAGTGAGACCCTATTTCAAAATAAAAAATAAAAAATAGGGTTGGGGGTGTAGCTCGGACTCGGAGGTAGAATGCCCCCGGGTTCCATCCCCAGTACCGCAAAAAAAAAGAATAAAAAATAGGGCTGGGGGTGTAGCTCGGAGGTAGAAGACCCCTGGGTTAAGTCCTCAGTACCGCAAATAAAGAAAGAAAGAAAGAAAGTGTTCCCAGTACTTGGGAGGCTGAGACAGGAGGATCGCAGGTTAAAGACCAGCCTCAGCAACTTAGTGAGACCCTCAACAACTTAGACCACGTTTCAAATAAAAAGGGCTGGGGAGGTAGCTCAGAGGTAGTGCACCCCTGGGTTCAATCCCCTGTTCCAAGAGGGGGGGGGGTGTCAATAATATTACTTGTAAAGCCAATATTATATACCAGATACTGTTATAACCATTCTAAACATATATTGCTTCAATCATTATCTTTTTATCTTTCACAGCTACCTTATAAGGTAGATCCTATGTTGTTGCCACCATTACAAATGGAGAAACTGAGGCACAAGTTCAAGTAATGTGCCAATAATGACAAAGCTACATGCGGCACAGCTAGGACTCCAACTCAGCTCTGTCTGCCAGACAAGCCTTCGCTTGTAAATACAAAGCTAGAATTAACCACTCTGCTCTACGGCCTTATACAAGACCCCATGTGGGCAGTATTTGTTTATACAGAGCTGAGGAGGGCCTGAGTCCTTCCATGCATTTGGCTGCCTTCACAGAAGTCCCAGGCTGAAGTCTTGCTTTCATTAATAACTCTGTGCAGGTTCGAGGTCAGCCTCAACAACTTAGTGAGACCCTAAGCAACTTAGCAAGACCTTGTTCAAGATAGAAAAGGGCTAGGGATATAGCTCAGAGGTAGAACACACACCCCCCAAAAAGGAAAAAAAGATGGTATCTTCACTGCCAATCTCCAGAAAGAATATTGTCCTTGGAAGATTAGCTGAAGGACAGGCAATTGCATGACAATGTGTGGACATCTAGACAAGCTTCTGGAGCACAAAGGAATTTGAGAAAGCTAAGAACATTCATAAGCAAAGCATATGAGCAAGAGAGCTTTCTGAAATGCTGGGGTAAATAGTGTCTTAGCACTTCCAAGAAATGTATTTTAAGGAAAGAAGGATATGCGTTAAGATTTAGTTAGAAAGGCGTTCATCACAACACTCATTATAACAGCCACAATTGTAAGCACCATTTATTTAACAATGAAAGAATGGTTAAGTAAAATCATGGTATGAGCATTGAATCAAACAGCTCTCTACAGTCAATTCTAAAGGTTTCAGGAGAAATGTAACAACACTCAAAATAAACAGATCAATGAAAAGGGCAGATTACAAGAGCAGGCAATAGCATTTGTTGTCATTTTTTAAAACTGAGCAATGTATATGCATACAAATATATCAAAGTATTCAAAGCAACTAGCCCAGAGACATTCATTTTCCCTGTAGGTATTACAGTGAACACATGTGGTTTTACATTAAGTAAACAACAAAAGTTTTTCTAGTGATACCTTCCCATATTTCCTTTTTTTTTAGTTCATTTATAGAAAATTTCCATTATGCGCTAAGATAAACAGTATACAGAAGCCCCATACACTCACCAGCCAGCCTCACGGACGTGAGCAAATGGATAACCCTCTTTCAAAACACCCACCCACAAGCTCCTTCCATATTACCCAAAACAAATCGCAATTATATCCATCCACAAATATTTAACATAAAGATACCAAATTTCACCTAAAAACCTTCAACAGTAGTTCCCTAAAATTGCCTCTTTTCCAAGTAGGGTTCAAATTTCCAAATGCCTAGTTGTTATTGATTCATTTTGAAGCAAGATCCAAAGAAGGCCTGTACTGGGATTGGCTGGTAAGCCACGCGCGTGCGTGCGTGCGTGCGTGCGTGCGTGCGTGCGTGCGTGCGTGCGTGTTACTAGGGCTTGAACACAGGGGCACTCTACCTCTGGCCTACACCCTAGCTGTTTTTATTTTTGAAAACAGGGTCTCGCTAAGTTGCTGAGGCCATCCTCCTGTCTCAGCCTCCCAAGTACTGGGATTCCAGGCCTGTCCCACCATGCCAAGCTTCCTCTTAAATCCTTTAATTCACAGGTTTTCCTTTAATCTCTTTTTTCCTCTTTTGCAATTTATTTGTCAAATAACCAAATCTTGGGTCAGTCTGGAACTTGCCACTTGTTTCCCTATGCTAGTGTTCACCCTGCTTCGCCATCCTCAGTAATTCCTATAAAAGGTGTTTGAACAAATCAGGTTGGTGGGTTTCTTGGCATCGTTTCGTTCTGTTTATGTTTTTTGTTTTTATCATTATCACTGTTATTTTTATTATTATTTTGGCACCGAGGACTGAACCCAGGGACATTCTATCTCTGAATTAAATTCCCATCCTATTATTTTTATTTTGAAATAAGGTCTAGTTAAGTTGCTGAGGCTGGCCTTGAACCTGCAATCATCCTGTCTCAGCCTCCCAAGTGCTAAGATTATGGGCATGTGCCACAGCACACCCAGTCCCAAAGAGCTACTGTTTTGGGGGGTTTTTTGTTTGTTTTTAGTCTGTGTCTCCTTTTTGCCCAGGCTGACCTCAAACTCATATTCCAGAGTCTTTCTAATTTTTTAAAACACAAACACACTACACACCCAGGCTTCTGCTGCAGATCACATGACCAGAAGCCACCACCAAAAGCGTCATTATGTTCAAGTCAAATCCCGGACTCAGGGCAGGTCACCTAGGAGGACAACATGGCTGCACAGTGGGTGTCAAGGAGAACAGACGGAGTGGGGTAGTAGTCGGGGGACCCTCTTATTCTGCTTCCCAGTCACCACTCAAGGAATCAGACAACTCTGATTACTTTTCCAGAACAATCAAGAGACCCAAAGCAAGCATCTGTGACCCAAACAGTCTCCCCAGAGGCAGGCCTGGGAAGGCCCTTTCTCCAGGGCAGCAAAGCCATGCACACGAGAAAAAGGAAGTCTGCAGCCCGCACGGGACTTTACAAATTGGAAGGCTGACGGGCCGAGGCAGCCAGGGGCGCACACCACAGCTCAGGGCCCGGCCTGTGGGCAGCTCCGAGACTGAGAAGGATGGCTGCAGGAGCAGTTAATAACTTGGGGTCAGCACTTGGGCTTCTGCCTCGGCCCTTTGTTTTTGTAAACTAACAATCCAGCCAAACGGGAAGCACGGCAACGTTTCCACAGGTAGGCCGGGGACTTCGACAGGTGGCAACCATGCAGGATTTCTCCGGGGCTTCCAGATGGAGAGGCTGGGCATGCCCTCCCCCCACCCGTGAGGACTCCTCAGAAGGCATTCATTAGCTAAATGGGTCTCAGCCCCCAGGAACGGGCTGGCCATGAAATATAAATGCGACACAAAATTAGACTCATCCATTCTAAATCTCAAATCTCTGCGGCAGGCAAGGCTTACTTCCTGCTTTTAATTTTTCTGAAAGGCAGAAGCACCCAAAATTATAGCCCGCGACTAGACTTCTGGATGTGGGCCGACTCCTCCCAAACCAAACAAAGAATCTGCAGGATTTTGTTTTGTGTTTTTAAATCATTGTCAGATTGTATGAGGATATCTGTTGACACTCCTGAGCCTGGATTCGTGTCTCTGTAAGGACTGTGGGCCCATTTTCTAGGCAGAACCACAAGCCCATCCCCAGTGGGTCAAGCACCAGAGCTGATGTGCCTTAAATGAACTGGGGATGTTCACATAAACGAGAGGAAGAAACAACTCCCTGCTTTTTATTTAGAAATGCATCTATCAAGCGTGGCACAGAAAACAGGCAAAGGAAGGGAACATCTGGAAACTTTCTCTTCTCCATGTTACACCAACTTCTCAAACTGTAACTGCGGTCCACAGGAGAACCCTGCACTGGCTTCCTGCCCTACAGAGGTTTCCATTTTGCTCAACTGGTCAACACCCCAAAGGGCAGGGGATTCACTAGGGCTGTTCACTGTGATATTACCAGCACCAAGAACATGCTCTAGGAAGGAGGGAAGAGGAGGAAGAACCGTATTCCTTTTATTAGCTCCAGGAGTGAGTGCCTCAGAGCTAACAGGACCCGCCAAGGAGATGGCTTCAAATTCTTCCCTGTAAATATGCATCTAGTTTTTATGTAATCAGAAAATAACCTACCTGGACTTCCCTAGCCAAAGCTGGAAGATGAGGCTCTTTCCCCATATCCTAGTGCTGGGCACTCATGAGTATCGCCTTTTATTGTAAGAGAGTAAATATTACCTTACATGGCCTGTTGGGGTCTTAGACCGGCGGGCCCGGAGAGAACTCGCCTCAAGACGGCACCTGGCAGAGTGCCAGGAGCAGCTGCACGTGGTAACATCCTAGGGCTGTGCCACGTCAGAGCGCATGCGCCAGCACGTCAGAGCGTGGACAGTGCGTGCCCAATAGGAGGTAGTGTTACTGAAGTTGCCTGAGTGAATACTCCCTGATAGGCTCACTGGTTTTCCTCCTTACAATTCCTCCCATACCTGACGAAAAGAGAAGGAGTCTCTCTGTGAGGAGAAGGAGTAAGAGAATAGGGAGGGAGTAAGAGAAGAGAGAGAGAGAGAGAAGAATAAAGAAGCTTGCACCATTCCTGTGTGTTTGTCGTCTCTCCGGGCCCTCGCGGGCAAGGGTCTGGCGCGGGGGACGATAATGGCCAAAGATGCCATTAGGATTCTGAGAGGAGTTTATCCTCCATTCTCCAGGTGGGCCCTAAACCCACGCACCCTCTGAGAGTGTGGCTGAGGGAGACTCACAGCAAAAGACGAGGTGGCAGACAGGCCACAAAGACAGAGAGGGAGCCACAAATCAAAGCATGGCCGCAGCTCCCAGAGCTGGAAAAAGCAAATGGGATCCTCCCTGCAGCCTGCAGAGGGTGCCCGGCCGGCCAAGCCCAGAGGCCCTGAGAGAATCGGTAGTGATGGTTGCAAGCCACTGGGTTCATGGTGTGTGTTTGCAGAGCCAGGGAGCTAATATAGTTGCTTCCTCCCAGGGCAAGTACATGTCCAGGTGAGAGAGCCGAGGAGTCACCTCCTCCTCCCTCAGTGCTCCAAGAGCCAAGAACCCAACCAGAACGGCGCCATGCCAGCAGCAAAGCTCAAGGCAGCTGGGGAAGACAAGAACAAAGGGAACCACCACGTGCTAGCCTCCAACTTGTCATCCTCCAGTTTCAGCCTCGCAAGTAGTGGGGTAACAGTTGTGCGCCATTGTGCCTGTCTCTGATCCTGACATTTTTCCAAAGATAACAGAAGGAAGTGTGTGTGTGTGTGTGTGTGTGTGTGTGTGTGTGTGTGTAGACACACATTAATTTAAATATCCTTTTAGCAAATGCTCTTGAATAAAACAACAAAGTGTCACTTCTCTATCAGCATCTGATGAGCATTTTCAACTCCCTCACCATTTTGGTTTTCGAAGGACCACTTGTTAATGTCTACAAATATAAGTTGCCCATTCCTAATCAAAAATCCCAAACTTCAAAGTCCCCCCAAAGCTTCTGTGCCCTGACACAATGCTCGAAAAGTTTTGCATGTTGGAGCATTATAGGCTTCTGGATTTTCAGATAAGGGATGCTGAACCAGTAAGGTCTGTGTGTATATTCCAAAGTTGAAAAATTCCAAAAAATCTCGTGCACCTGGGTACCCAGCTCTTGAGGCGAGGGAGATTCAACCTGTAATAACCCTGTACTACAACTGTGAAAGTAGTGGCTGAGGTGTAACACACTTAAGGAGAACAAGCCAGCAGTGGCGCAAGTGGCCCATTCCTGTGATCTCAGTACTTGGGAGGCTGAGACAAGAGGATCAAAAGTTCGAGGCCGGCTTCAGCAATTTAGGCCCTGTTTCAAATTAAAAAAATAAAACGGAGATGGGGGTATAGCTCAGATGCAGAAAGCCTCTAAGGTTTAACCTCAAGTGCCACCAAAAAAAAAGAGGTAACAAATCCCTTTTTACAAGGAAGGCAACTGAGAAATGTTTTTCCAACTTTTGTCCTTAAAATTCCTCAAGACTGAGTCACAGCTCCAAGTGATAACAGAAATCCGATTATGATGCAGAGATTACACACAGGTCTCTTAAGGAGATTGTTCCAGGCTGAGCAAATTGTAATTTGAAGACCAGTGATAAGATGGCTATCCTCATTTCCCCAGTGACCAAGGAGACAAGGTCCTCCAAGGGCGGGGCTGTGCTCTTGGGCAGGGATTTCCTGATAGGGTGGCTGTCCCAGTTTCAGAGGTGATTGACATCTTTGTTTGTGGTGCACGTCAGAGGAGGATACACGCACACACACACACTGACCAGAGGGCTGAGGAAGAAGCATGCAAAACAAAGCAGGTCTGCATCAAAAAGGAGCAGGTCCAGAGGCCTGTGCATCAGCCTCCTGCACGACCTGAACCCTGAGGGGACCAAGGCTCCTGGGGAAACAGGCAGTACTCTGCTGTAACTGGGAAGCTCCAGCTGGATACTGAGCTCTGGCCTCCATTTTCTTTCTTGAAATACAGCCCTTGGCAACATACCTAGCACCCAGCAAGCACTTAGTATGAACTGCTTCATATACTCCTCTCAAAAACTTTGAGAAGCCAGGTGTGGTGGCGCACAATTGTCATCCCACTACTTGGGAGGCTAAAACCGGAAGATCCAAGTTCACAGCCAGCCTCTGCAACTTAGTGAGACCCTGCTTCAAAATAAAAATTACAAAATAGGGCTGAGGGTTTAGCTCGGAGGTAGAATGCCTCTGGGTTCAATCCCTAGTAACGCCAAAAAAAAAATTTTTTTTTTTTTTTGAGAAGTCCAACTGCCCTCAGTTTCTAGAAAAAAAGGTTTCTAGCAAAAATTAGCCAAGCTAAGTGTTAAGGTTTGGACCTGGAATATCCCCCAAAGATGCATGCCTGGAAGGCTTGGACCCAGGAGGAGGCGTTCAGAGGTGGCGCTCTGGGGAGTGGACCACTGGGAGGTGGTGGCAATGGTAGATATGGGACTTGGCTGAAGACAGTGGCTCCCTGAGGTATGCCCTTGGGAATCATGTCTTTTCCCCCTTGGTGTTTGTCTGTCTGTCTGTCTCTCTGCTTCTCAGCTGCCACAAGATGCACATAATCTCAGTACTTCGAAGGCTGAGACAAGAAGATCACAGACTGAGACCAGAGCGCAGTAACTTAGTGAGACCCTGTTTCAAAATGAAAATTAATAAGGGGTATGGGTGTAACTCTGAGGTAGAACACCCCTGGGCTCAATCCCCAGTAAAACACACACACACACACACACACACACACACACACACAAACGTCCTGCAGAGCATGGTGGCCCACACCTGTTATCCCAGTACTTAGGAAGGCTGAGACAGGAGGACCACAGTTTCAAGGCCAGCCTCAGCAAATTAGCGAGACCCTCAGCAACTTAGCAAGACCCTGTTTTTTAAAAAGGGCTGGAGGTATAGCTCAGAGGTAGAATGCCCCGGGTTAATTCCCAGTACCAAAGAAATAAGTAAAAAGTCCTATACAACCAAACCATGCTTGTAATATGACTGACAGGCTCCAATGAGTAGAAGTTAAGTCTTTATTACATGCTCAGGAAGTCCATAGGAGTATTTTACAAGGTCTCAGCTCTCCTTTGAACCTTGTCTATTATAAATACAGGCTTTAGATATATTCTCACTCTGAGATCACTTACACAGCTGACTATTTGCAGGGCAAACGAATGTAATCAAACACTAAAGCTTCAAGGAGATTAGACAACTGTCAAGGTCTGAACTATATCAACAGCTCAGGATCAGCTCCCTCAACAGCAGCGGACAGTCTTACACCGCAAAGCACATTCCAGCATTCGTTCCTGAGACTTGTAGAGAAACGTCCTGTCATTAGAGTTCTCCCAGAGGGCACACACAAACATCTTTCTCCAACAGTTAACCCGAGAAAAACACAGCTCCAGGTGCTTAGCGAGGTCAGAGGAAGCAAGGAGAAAGCTTTCAAGGCTCTGCTAAGTGAGGGTCAAGAAGGAAAGCGTTGTCCTGCAATCTGTGCTTTCAAAAGAATTCTAGTCTGGAAGTTTAGATTTCTATGGAACCAGCATTTGACAAAATTCAACACTGTTTTATGATTTTTAAAAACAACATCATTCAAAAAACCCACTCTTCAAGCTGCTAAATAAAGGGTATCTATCAAAAACCCACAGCTAAAAGAAAAGTAGTAAAAGGTTACATTTTTCCCCTTAAGATCAGTAACAAGATAAGGAAGGATGTTTGATCTCACTACCACTTCTCTTCTGGACCCCACTTCTGCTTATTTCCACACTGGAAATTCTACCCAGGGCAATTACACACAGGGAAGGAGAGAGGGAGGGAGGGAGGGAGGGAACAAATTAGTTATAGGCATCCAGATTGGGAAGTTAGAAGTAAAACTATCTCTATTTGCATATTATACAATCTCCTATATAGGAAATCCACAAAAAGTACTTTCCTACACAATGAAAGAATTCACCAAGGTTGTGGGGTTCAAAATAAATACACAAATATCAACCCTATTTCTGCATATTAGCAATGAAAAAAACAGAACAATGAGACTGAAAGTGTGTGTTTCACATCACCTAACCCCAAAAGTCAGCTCAATGATTTTCACTTCAGATTCTGGGAAAACTACCTGAATTATATTTCAAATGGCTGTGCATGTAATAAATACTCATCAAGTGCTTCCCATAGTCCAGGCACTGGGGAATAGTGGTAAAGCAAACAAACAAAAAATTCCCACACTTCCATCATGAAACTCATGTTCTAGTTGGAAATACAAGACAGCAAACAGATGAACACATGATGATAACTTCTTAATAGTGTTAAGTGTCATAACACAAATAAATCAGGAAAGAGAGATGGAGGTTGGTGGGAGGGTAGACACAGAGGCCTGGGAAGCCTCCCTCAAAGGATGATATTCTAACAATAAGCCCATTCAAGAAGGGAGGTAGGAGATGTTCCATACAACAGAAACAGCATGAATTAAGAACCCTGATATGAAAACAAGCTTGTATATTCCTGAATCAGCTCACAGGCAGGGTAAGCAAGGAAGCCAGTACTGGGTGGAAGACAGGAGCCATGGTCGGGAGCAAAAGCAGCACCCAATATGTAATGTGAAGCCATGATCAGAAAGCAGGGGGAAGAAGAGATATACTGTGATCACTCTGATTCTTTTGTGGAAAAAAATGGCCAGAAATGCTCAACTCGAGCTGGGCGTGGTGGCGCACACTTGTAATCCCAGCATTTGGGAGACTGAGACTGGAGGATCGGGGTTCGTGGCCAGCCTCAGCTGCTTAGTGAGGCCCTCCGCAACTTAGTGAGACCCTGTTTCAAAATAAAGAAAAAAAAAAATACGGCTGAGGGTGTAGCTCAGAGGTAGAATGCCCCCAGGTTCCATCCCCAGTACTGCCAAAAAAAAAAAGAAAAGAAAAGAAAAAAGAAATGCTCACCTCAGTTGCAAGCTCACATAATCACTCCCTGTATGGACCTGGGTATGTCCTGTCTGAGCCATTATCTAATCTACATCCACTGCCAACCACAGTTTTCATACAACCAGCAGATGCTTGACTTGAACGCTCTTTGCAAGCTGAAATGGCTGCTGAACATACAGCAAAATTAGCATCAACCTCGCTGAGGCCTTCCCTGATGTCCTGAACAGAAGTGCAGTGAGCCCTCCATCACATCGGCAGATTCAACTAACCACAAGAGCCAACAGAAGGGATCGAAACTATTCGGGGAAAAGATATTGCATCTGTATTTCACATGGACAGCCTTGTTTTGGAACCAATTCCTCCCAGATACAGAGATGACAATAATTTCTTTCTCTAAAAACAAAGAGCACTTTATCTCTTTGAACATTCATCATTTCCTATCCAGTATTATAAGTCTTACCTATGTCTTATCACTTCCTCTACTATAGATTTTTGCCCCAAACCTCACCTCCACAAAATTAATCACTGAAACTGGCTTCACTGTCCCCACTCCAGAAAACAGTCAAAACAACTACATAACTGTATTGCAATTGACTGTTTAAATGTCCACTTCAGCTGGGCATGATGACATAAGCCTAGAATCCCAGTCCTTGGAAGGCTGAGACAGGAGGAGTGCAGGTTTGAGACAAGTCTCAATAATTTAGTGAGACTCTATTTCAAGATTGAAAGAATTTTTTTAAAAGGTTGGGGGTTACCAGGTGTGGTGGCGTATGCCTGTAATCCCTATACTTGGGAGGCTAAGAAAGGAGGACCACAAGTTGGAGGATAACTTCAGCAAATAGTGACATTCTCGTCAACCTAGCGAGACTCTGTTTCCAAATAAGAAATAAAATCGGGCTGGGGTTGTAGCTCGAAGGTAGAATGCCTCTAGGTTCATTCGCCAGTAACACACACACACACACACACACACACACACACACACACACACACACACGGCTAGGGGTGTAACTCTGAGTTAGAACAGGATGCCCTGGGTTCTATCCTCCCCCAAAAGAACAATAATAAACGTCCATCTTTGTCACTAGATTATAAGTTCCTAGAAGGGAGGTTCCACGTCCTGTTCACACCTGTACCTCCAAGGCCTGTGCCACAAACAACTAAGGGGAAGCCTTTCACATGTTTGCAGTTTCTCTTTTCCTTCCCACCAAGGAGCAGACACCCAGACAAGGGAGGAGGATAAGCACTTGAATAGTATTTAAACTACTTCTGAAAACAAAGGGCTAAAAAACATTAGCAACGTGAAGTTGCATATAAGAAACATAACTTTGGAAGATAATACATTTGTTTAACATATTTAGAAGGAATTTTACAGGCAGGCCCACTCAGTAGGACAGCACAGAGACCCTACAGGGAACCAAGTACAGCCCACCTTATACTACTGCTTCACAAAAACCACAGGCCTTCCAAAGAAACTACAGCAAACCTTGACCCTTTTTGTCTCCTTCTTACCCAAAACCACAAAATATCACTTACAAGTGTGGGAAGATAAGTCAACATGCCCGTGGCTTGCAAGGAGCTGGGCTCACAGGAATCCCGCCATACAACCTCAGTTTGGAATTTAAACCAAAGCAGCAATGCAGGAGAAGAGCCAGCAAAGCCACTTCACGGTGGCCACACCTGTCACTCTTTCTCTTGCCTTTCTGGGACCTTCTTTCACTCAGGAAACATTTGAGGTATAAGTCTAACTCAGAGGACCTTGAAGTTTACGCAGGTGTCCTAAGAGCTTAAAAGCACAAAAGCTTCTACTTCCCAAATGTCCCCATCTGTTAGGGTCAGATATAGACTGTTCCTCTGAAGAGCTCAAGGGTGATATAGTTAAGTCTTGAGGGTTGCAATCTCATCAGTAAGTAAATCTACTGTCACAAGTTCACTGGGTGGTAACCTCAGCAGGTGGGTGTGGCTGGAGAGGTGGGTTCCTGGGGGTGTGGTCTTGGGGATTGTGCGTGTGTGTGTGTGTGTGTGTGTGTGTGTGTGTGTGTGTGTGTGTGTTTTACCGGGGATTAAACCCAGGGGCATTCTACTTCTAAGCTACATCCCCAGCCCTATTTTTTTTTCCCCCTCCAGTACTGGGGATTGAACTCAGGGGCATTCTACCTCCAAGCTATACCCCCAGCCCTATTTTGTATTCTTTACTTTGAAACAGGGTCTCACTAAGTTGTGGAGGGCCTCAGTAGGTAGCTGAGGCTGGCTGCAAACCTGTGATTCTCCGGTCTCATCCTCCTAGATACTGGGATTAAAGTGTGGGCCACCAGGCCTGGCACGAGTGTCTCTGAATCCCCTGGCTTGCTGGTGCTCTGGCTTCCCGCCTCCATGATGTGAGAGCAGAGCCTCCCTCTCTCCCGCCCTCTGTTTCCACTGCCATGCCCTGAGCTCCAGGTGCCGACCTCAGAAGGACTGAACCCAGGATCTCAAAAAAACCATGAGCAAATAAATCTTCCTTCCTCCAAGTTGTGTGGCCAGTTGCTTTAGATTATAGTGGCAAGAATGCTGAGACGCCATCCTACCTGTTCCTGAGCTTCATGATGGAATCCATAAAATGCAACATTGTGGGATAAGATAGATAGCAGGTGTCTCATTGAAAACTGCTCACATTCCTACCACCATGGATGTATGAAGTGCTGGTAACCTGCATGGCTAAACACAGAATTGTATAAGCCATGAGACCTTGACCACGGCCTAAGCTTTAAGTTTCCTTCCCTTCCTTGTAAAATGAGAGTGATTCTTATGCAAGACTTTGGGATGGGGTAAATGAAGACATATCTTCCTGCAGTCAGAGCTGGGTAAACAGCAGCTGTTCACCTTCCTCTCCCTCACCCACCTCCAAACTGCTTCAACAATGTAACCACATGCTCTTGCCAGACCCAAGTCCCTGACCATCACCATGGACACCACATCATTAGAAGCAGTACTTGGGAGCCTGAGAAAGAAGGTTGCAGGTTCAAGATCACTCTCAGCAACCTACGAGACCCTGTTTCCAAACAAAAAATAAGGGCTGAGGGTGTAGCTCAGAGGTAAAATGCCCCTGGGTTCAATTCTCATTACCAAAGAGGGGGGCGGGGGGAATTCTTCTTTGTCTTTTTCCCCAGTGCCTAGCTCACAGATGAATACACCACCACAGTTGACAATAGACTTACTGCATAAAATAAAATGTAAAAATGGAACTAATGGCTGAACGCAGAGACTGGGGGATAAATCTCTCTAAGCCTGACGATGTAACGGGTGATCCCAAGACCTTGGCACCAGTGCACTCTAGCTGCTGTTCTCTTTACTCGGGAATGTTTGACCAAAGGGCAGAAAGTTTTCACTCTGGCTCAGTTTACAAGGAAGCTGAGAAACATTAAACCAGGCTTCATTTGACCTTGATAAACCCAGAACACTCGAGATCAGATTTATCCATTTCCCCCAAGTCCCCGTATTTGATTCTTTCATATTTTAAACTTCTTTTAATGACTTTCTACTGCATTCAGCAAATAAAGAATCCTCCCATTGATAATTAAACACCTGCTAATTCCTACAGAGGCATTCTAAACTTTTTTTAAAAAGTAAAGAGACTAATGAATAAAACATTCCCTTTATTCCATAGGGCCAAGTTCAAGCAAAGGAAAAGGGGTCATTAAAGAAAGCCTGTCAATTCTGCAAAACTTTTCTGCAGCTAGTGACCATATTTAAACTTAGAGTACTTTGAGACAAAAGGTTATATATTCAAATATTCATTACCTCAAGAATACTTAAAAAGAAGTAGGCCTTGTAAAGTCTGTGGTCATCATGAAGAACAGAACACAGGTATGTTGTTATTATTTTTTAACTTCGTTCTATAAAAATCTCTAACATTTAAAGATAGAGAGTTGAGTCCCACATACACACTCCCTGCCCTGCCCTGCCCTGCCTCCTAGATCATCATGTGGCAAATCCAGTTTCTTTTATGCCCTGACCTATTCCCTACTTTGAGAATTGTGTGTGTGTGTGTGTGTGTGTGTGTGTGTGTGTGTGTGTGTGTACTGGGAAGTGAGGACAGGGGCAGTATATCTCCAGGCTACACCCCTTAGCCCTTCTTGGTTTTTATTTTGAAACAGAGTCTCTCTAAACTGCTGAGGCTAGGCTCAAACATGTAATCCACCTGTCTCAGTCTCCCAAGTCCTGGGATTATAGGCATGTGCCACAGAGCCTAGTTCTTAAGTATTGTCCTAAAGCAAATTCTAGACATTATAATTTCCCCTAAAACTAAGCATCTACAATAAAAGATAGAAATAAAAATATAATCCAACACTATGATCTTGTCTATACCTAAAAAGTGACAATAACTTCATAAATCAGATAACATCCAGTTTCCAAATTTCCCATTTGAAAAAAAAAATTCTTTTGAGTCCAAGTCAGGACTCAAAATCCACATGTTGAAATTGGAAGCTAGGTCTCTTATTTATTTATTTTTTTCTTTTTCCTTTTATTTTAAAAACCTTTTTATTGTTTATTTTGAAACAGAGTCTTGCTGAGGGTCTCATTGGGTTGCTGAGGCTGGCCTCCAACTTGCATTCCTCCTGTCTTGGTCTTTCATCTTAATTCTTTTTTAATCCAAAGGGGTTTCTCTGCCTCCTTTAAACTGTAGGATAAATTTGCTGAATAGATGGAGTAACTTGAAGTGGGACCTTCCCCTCACTCTGGGTTTTGCTGGCTGCATTTCAGGTGTATCATTGACATTTTGCTCCATCCCCAATCTAGTCCAGAGGTTTCAGCTGATTTGAGTTACTTTTATTTTCCTCAAGAAAACGTCATAGGTGATCATGTGAAATGAAACTGGATAACAAACGTACAACGCCTTTAACAATTTGCCAGTCAGGGTTCCTCTTCCACCCTCTGCGGACTCCTGGCATTGCTGGAAAGAAAACAGGCCACCCTGCATCCAGCAGCAGGAGACAGGGAGCAGCAGTCGGAAGTGGTGACCTCGCTCCCCTGGCTGGGCTTGCGGCTCTGGGATGGTTAGTAATTGGATGGATGCAGTAAGAACTAACCTAAATAATATGTTTGTCACTCAAATACAAACATTCCCAATTCCTTGGCAAAGGTGGGTTTTGAGCATTGCTACTCTAATTGAAAAAGAAAACCTTTTGGTCACCTGCCCATTCCACAGTCCGCCAATGTTTCGGGAAGCAGCAACCCTTTATATCTTATGTTAAATAAAAAATGGAAGTCGGGTTATCAAATCCCTTTTTAATGGCGCACCAGCAGGCAAATATAGATTTTCAAGCAATAAGCAATTTCTACTATCACTGCTAAGGGAGGGGGAAAAACAGCCTTTCTTTTTTGCTGCTGTCAGGATGGACGATTAGAGTGTAGAAAAATGCTTTTTTAGTTTTTAAAAATGCTTTATCAGGAAATAGGCCACCATAAAGCAATTCATCTGTACAGCAATGCAGAATGTCATCAGTTTTACCTCACACTTGAATCGCACTCTTGATTCCTATTCAGCTGTATTTCAATTACGCCTTTTATTTGAAGACAAGCCCCTACAAACACATAATGTCCCCTAAAAGTGATCTTAAAAGAAAAGACCCCAGTTGGGACAGGAATGTTATTTATTTAATGCATAAACTACTGTGCTTCGCACAGGAGGTAATGGTCTCGGTGCTTGCAATGTTTGCAAAGAAAAAGAAAGCAGCTGTAAGAACACTGGGTTCCAAATTTAAAGGGAGTTGAAGAAATCCTGCCAACAGTGGAAACCAGTATGTTTTAATGTTTATGCATCGAATGCGATTTTCTTTTTCAGTACTGTGGATTGAACCCAGGGGTATCTACTCCCTGGGCACACCCCAGTCCTATTTTTTTATTCTTTATTTTGAAACAGGATCTCACTAACTTGGGGAGGGCCTCACTAAGTAGCTGAGGCTGGCTGAGAACCTGGATCCTCTGGTCTCAGCCTCCCAAGAACTGGGATTACAAACATGCACCACCACGCCCGGCTCGAACGTGATTTTAAAAAGTCGCACCTTAGCTGGGCATAGTGGCCCATGCCTATAATCCCAGTACTTAGGAGGCTAAAACAGGAATATTGCAAGTTCAAAGCCAGCCTCAGCAACTTAGAATGATCCTGTTTCAAATTTTTAATAAAAGGCTGCGAGTGTAGTTCAGAGGTAGAACACCCCTGGGTTCGATCCCCAGGACAGGAAGGAAGGAAGGAAGGAAGGAAGGAAGGAAGGAAGGAAGGAAGGAAGGAAGGAAGGAAGGAAGGAAGGAAGGAAGGAAGGAAGTAAGTTAGGAAGGAAAGGAGGAGGGGGAGAGGAGGGGAAGGAGAGGGTGGGTCCCACTTGGTAAGCTTACACTGGAGGATGTTTAGTATTATTGTTAAATAAATACCCTAAGGCAGTCTGCCTTAGCAGCTGTACCAGAACACTCCAGGGTATCAGGGTCAGAGTTCACCAAGAGCACTGGCCAGTCCACAACATACATGACTTGGGCTACATCAATACTTTGTTCTACAGAGTGCAAAGGAATGTGCAATAACTGTACAAAAGGCTATACACTTTTGTATAGAAACATGGGCATTTCCAAGTTGTGGGCCCGGAACCTGTCCAGGTGAATGCTCCAACCCAAGAGCAGAGAGCTTATAACCCCACCCTGAAATTGACGGTGGCCTCTTTACATGCCTTGAAACTTTAAGAATCTAGAGACGAATGTTTAAAGCCATTTACAAAACAGGGCATCTTTTAGGGGGTAAGACAACTTTTCATTAACAAGTATTTTATTTACAGAGTTTCTAAAATCAGAAAGAGAGTGCGACCACACATCACTACCAACTCACTAACATGTGTAGGGAAGAGGAGCAGGAGTAGAGTTGGATAAGGAGGGAAATACATGCTGTGCGCATGTATTCATGTATTCACTTTAAATCTCACTAATGCATAACTACAATGCACCAATAAAAGAACAAAAAAAGAAAAAGAAAAGGGGTGCATGACCAAAGATTCCTTGGTACTATCTCACAAGTACAGTTTATGGGTTCATTTGTGCCCTGAAAAAAAGATATGACCTATGCATCAGTACCTCAGAATGTGACCTGATTTGTAGAGAAGTCTTTGCAGAGATAATCAAGTCAAAAGGGGGTCCTATGCCGGGCGTGGTGGTGCACGCTTGTAATCCCAGCATTCGGGAGGCTGAAACCAGAGGATCCGGGTTCGAGGCCAGCCTCAGCTACCTAGTGAGGCACTCCGCAACTTAGTGAGACTCGGTTTCAAAATAGACTAAAAAATAGGGCTGGGGGTGTAGCTCGGAGGTAGAATGCCCCTGAGTTCAATCCCCAGTACCGCAAAAAAGAAAAAAAAAGAGGGTCCTAGAATGAACCCTATTCCAAAGTGACCGGTATCCTTGCAAAGACAGACACAAGACATGCAGGGAGGGAAGGCAATGTCAAAAGTCAAGGGGCAACAGCCCCTTCCGACCCTATCAACTCCCTGATGATCTAGACGTCTAGCCTCCAGGACTGAGGTCACTCAGAGAGAGGCGCTTTGTCACAACCACTACAGCAAACGAATACATGCACCTCTATGCACTACGGGACAATGGCCAGAAGTATCAGCTGTCGGCGACAGTGATAAGCAGCTTGTATGTGCTGTCACTGAATCCTGAGAACCACAAGACTCTATTAGGTGAGATTTATTATCCTCTCAATGCAGATGGGGAATCTGAGTTTGGGTATGAGGAGCTACTGTTATCAGAAACCAATTTCAGGGGCTTAAATACAAAAAGGCTGATTTCTTTTTTTTCTTTCTTTTTTTTTTCCTCCTGTGGTACTAGGGATGGAACCCAGGGGCTTCCAGGCTACACCCCTAGACCTATTTTATTTTTTATTTGGAAACAAGGTCTTGTTAAGTTGCTGAAAGCCTCACTATGTTGCTGAGGCTGGCTTTGAACATATAATCCTCCTGTCTCAGCCTCCCAAATACTGGGATTACAAGCATGCACCACCATACCACACTTGGCTATAAAGGCTGATTTCTAATTTCTTTGGCCTTTCCCTCATGGTCCCAAAATGTGTGCTGCAGCTCCAACCATCACATCTCTGTTGGATATCTGCAAAGCGAAATGTTAAAAATCAATCAGAACATACTTCTCATCTAGTGAACTCTCTGGTACAGCTTTCCTGAAGATCCAAACAATGTATAATTCATCAACTATACCTACTGGCATGGGAAGGTGGAAAATAGTTTTTACAATGGGTTCACTATCATCTGCAATAACACAAGAAAAGGATTTGGTTAGAAGGAAGAAGAAGGCAGTAGATCTTTTCTTTCCCCCCCCCCCCGCCCCCGCTTTGGTACTGGGGGCTCAACCCAGGACATTCTACCTCCAAGTTACATCTCCAGCTCTTTTTTTTTTCTTTTTTTTTTTTTTTTTATTTGTGTGTGTGTGTGTGTGCGTGCGCGCATTTGCCTGGGGATTGAATTCAGGGGCATTTTATCTCCAAGCTACATTCCCAGGTCTATTTTTGTTGTTGTTTTTTAATAAAGTCTCACAAAGTTGCAGAGCCTGGCCTCAAACCTGTGATCCTCCTGTCTCAGCCTCCCAAGCACTGGGATCACAGGCATGCTCCACCATGCTCAGCTATTTTTATTTTGAAACAGGGTCTCACTAAGTTACTGTGGCTAGCCTCGAACCTGCAATCCTCCTGTTTCAGCAAACAATGGATGTTGTCCAAACAGGTTAAAAACTTGCCCCGGTTCACAGCTATTTAGTGAAAGAGTCAGGATTCAGTTCCATGTCTTATCTTACACCCAAACCCATACTTAGAACTGTGGTGCTATACCTCACTTCCAGACAAACCCAACCCCTGGATCAAGGAATGATTATAAGTCAAAAAGGGCTATAGAGGGTTGACTCCCAGGAGCTGCTCCTGGGCCCAGTGATCTTTCCTTTGGGGTTCCAGGGCAAACTGAGGGCCTCTGAGTGATGAATGCAAGGAAGCAATGGGGCCAGCATAGCCTTTAGTGCCCCCCAAAAGAGCATTTTCCAAATAGACACTAGAAGCTGTGTTCCGTGTCAGCAGTAAATTTTGGGAAGAGACCCCGCCTGCTGCTGCGTCCTCTGGGATTCTGTTTGTTCAAGGGGTCCACATAATCCTTCAATGGGTGGAGCTGTTCACAGGTAAGTAACCCTTTACTTGGCTTCAACAAACAGAAACTGGAAGTTTTCTTTAATTGCTCCTTTCCAATTATAGAAGGTCTATGTTTATAAGCATCCACTCAATATTGTCAATACTTATCTCTACTAATTAGGAGAAATTTTCTTTCCCAGTTTGAGATAGTATCGCTTAGGAGCCCAATTCTCTAACCTAGTGCAGAGATAAAGAAAACACAGCCAGCTGCGGTCCTGACTGTGGTCCTGAACAAAGCACTCCGTCCTCAGGTCACAGAGGGAGCTGGGGGCCCCTTCCCACATCCACAGTTGGTGATCCACTCTATGACTGAAGCTCGGTATTAGATAGCCTTAGAGAAAGAAAGCTCAGTTGAGCATGATGGCACTTGTCTGTTATCCCAGTACTTAGGAGTCTGAGACAGGAGGATCACAGGTTTGAGGTCAGCCTGAGCAACTCAGCGTGACCTTCAGCAATTTAGCAAAAGCCCGTTTCAAAATAAAATATAAAATAGGGCCAGGGTGTAGCTATGAGAGAGAATGTCCCTGGGCTCAATCCCCAGCACCAAAAAACAGAAAAGAAAAGAAAGCTCAGCTCTATTTAACCTCATGGTCCTTTTCTCCACACTTCTCCTTGTCTTAGTCCTCTGCATAGTTCATGCAGACACCCTGTCCTCCCCACCCAGCTGATCAGAACCTCTCCAGGTGGTTCCAGGTGTTAAGTGCCATCCCTAAAACAAGACAGGAAGGAATCAACTCACCAGCCCCAGTATACTAGGTCCCCCACCTACCAGGCGTGATGGTACCTACCACTCCTTTCGGCATCCTGAGAATAAAGCCATAGTGCTCTTCCAAAGCCAGATGTTGGCTTCAGTCCGTCAAAATCCACCCAATTATAGCTTGCAACCAAGAGACCTTGCAGCATCAGCGTGGCATGCATGTGGGGTATTTCCCTGATACTAAAATATACAGTAGAAAATTAGTCTCCTTCAGCTTCAGGAGGTGATACTTGGGATTCCAGAATAGGAAAATAAGAACATTTTTGCTTTTAGTAAAAGCAGCAAAATCGTCATCTCCCTGTATCTCAGTCAGGGCGCAAATGTGCCTTCTAAGGTCAACAAGGAGAAAAAAGGAAGGGCTGAGGCATTTCATCTGATTCATTAAGAGGCAGCTGCTAACTGGAAACAGGTAAAGCATACTGCCCTTCATCTTTGCTCAGCAAGCCACACAATTCAGACTTCTTGCCTATGAAGGTAAAACTTAACAAATGGGCAAAACCAGAAAACAGACTCTAAAAGACATGAAAAGTTTTACTTTGTTCAGTGATAGGAATTGCAGTATATACTTGTATAATAAGTCAGAGAAAAACACTTTCAGTAGTGAGTAATTTCCAAGACTCTCAAGTCCCTGTTATTTAGTAAAATTAGGTCTTTACCTGCAGTATCTAAAACTCAGACAACATAATCTTTCCCATCAAAATGGGTGACAGGTCCTAAAAATACCTACTGCAATCTGTCACTTAAAAATAATAGCAAAAAAGAAAAGAAAATCACCCAAACTGATTGACATCAAAAAACTACAGAAATGTGCCAACTTCTGTTCAGTGCTAATTACAATTAGCAAAATCTTCTTCCTGCAATCCCTTCTCTCATTCACCTTCTGTAATCCTAAAGTAAGCCTCTGATTCAACCTGAAGCTAAAGTTTGGAGAATTTAAACACAAAAATGCCTTTGTATCTAACAACCAAGAATGAGCACAGTGTCGGGAAAGAGGCAAGAAAAGTAAACCACAATAGGAAGACTTGGCTTCTGCCCTCTGGGAACTTAACTTACTGAGGAGCAGAAAGAGTAAAAGGATACCTAAGTGAACACCCTGGGCCCAGCACACACAGTCCCATTTGTCATTTTGGTGTTTAAGATGTTCTGAGGTTGAGCAAGGACTTTCAAAAAGTACGTTGAAGCCTTCCAAGGAAGACAAGAACTGCAGAGAGAATACTTCTACCAAAATTAAATGAGCATCTACACAATGGCAGACTCACGCTGATTACTTCACAAGCGCCTGCTTACACCTATAGGGAACCCCAGGGGTTGCCATGGGCCACAGTTAGGACACATCCAATCAGAGGACTTTCCCAGCTTGCCCACCAGGCTCACCAAAGCAGTATGGTCTGGACTAAGAGTCATCTCTTATTCAAATACAGCAACTATTCTAACTTCAAATCTAATACCTTGAACCCCCAAACTCTAATTGACCTCAGAGAAGAAATAATGTGTGAAAAATATTTTGTGCCTCAGTCTCCCTGATGAAGGAAGGGAGGGACGGGAAGGAGGGAGGAGGAGGGGACAGAAAAAAGAGAACTACTGAGATGAATGAGAAATGAACTTCTTGGGCATGGCATCCAGGTGACATCTGAGAGGTGGGTGAGCTTCAGGTAGTTTAATGTCTTCATACCTGAAGAGAAGAACCACTCCTAAATATTCAGAATTAATCCAGTCCTATCTACAGCTCCCACCACATAATCAGACAAAAGGTTCGAGATTAACAGATGCCCATACTATATCAAAGCCAATCACTAAACTGAACCTGAGAAGGAAGGAGGGCGAGGGAGTGGGGCGGGAATTGGGGAAGGGTTAAGTGAGAAATGTGCACATGTATGCCTTTACCAGCTTGTACCTAACAAAGATGTGTGATTACAATGCACCAATTAAAAAAACAATAATATTAAAAAAACCCAGATGTCCACACTATTGATGGAAGGACAACCCAGTATCCTCCATTACCTGACAGTGTCGTGTCACCTACAGCAATATTAATTAGCACTTGTTACTTCCAGCACTGAGTACCCAGGCTGCATAAGAAAATGCACCAGAAGCCAGGCGTGGTAGCACACACTTGTAATCCCAGTACTTGGGAGGCTGAGGCAGGAGGATCACAGGTGGGCAGCCAGCCTCAGCTACTTAGTGAGGCCCTCCACAACTTAGTGAAACACTGTTTCCAAACAAAAATAAAATAGGGCTGATGATGTACTCAGAGGTAGAATTCCCCTAGGTTCCATCCCCAGTACCACCACACACACCAAAAAAGAAAGAAAGAAAGAAAGAAAGAAAGAAAGAAAGAAAGAAAGAAAGAAAGAAAGAAAGAAAGAAAGAAAGAAAGAAAGAAA
>PVLC010002839.1:0-19414 GCA_004027655.1 Graphiurus murinus | reverse complement strand
GAGGAGAGAAGGGAGAGGAGGGGGCAGGAGGAAGAGAAGGAAGGAGAAAAGGAAAAGGACAGAAAAGGAAAGGGAGGGACGGAGGAAGGGAGGGAAAGAGAGAGAGAGAGAGAGAGGACAAATATTTACTATTCTATTCAAAATAGTTTTTAATACTTTACATGTTACACATTACCAATAAAAATAAATATACATATGTTGGGGGCATGGGTCTAATTTCCTTCCAATAAGACAGTGGGATCAATGAAGACCACCAATCCACACAATATTTTTTAAAAGGGTCATTCTGCTAATGTCAGTAAAGCACCCTCAACAATCAAACTAAATGACATCACTTTGGAGCGTCTCTATTCACTGGAGGAGTATTTGATTCCTAACTGATTCTGGGTACAAACAGTGGCTGACCATTACAAATCTGAGGGTCACCTCATTATGAGTCCACACTGCAACCAAATCCCATTTTCCCTCTGCAAATTCAATTCACATCAATAGCTCCATACATCACCAGCGACTGCTGTTGGCTGCCTGATTTCGAAACATAAAAATTTTTTTGAAAGATTACTGCCAACACATAATAGGCAAACTGCAATTTCAATTCCCCACGCACGTGCCTGCAGGAGGGGGAACGTGAGCTACAAAATGCAAATGAAGCCTGTGGTTTCAGGCTGTTTATAAGCCCCAAGACATCCTCCTCCCTCGTTCCTCCAGTCAGGGAAGGTGGGAAAGAAAGCATCAAAAGCACCGCCATTCAAGAAAGTCCTTTCATTATTCAACTCAATACTGCTTGCCGGTCTGTTTTCTGAGCTGTGTATACAAAATTAAGCAGTAGTGGCTGTCCACAGCCAAGCTGCATTAGGCAGTGTCCAGGGTGGAGGAGTAACGCAGATGTGTGAGGTTATTTATTAAGGTGGTTTCAGAAGCAACTCTTTAAGAATCCAACGCTTAGGAGAAGTGGTATTTCAGGAGTGAAATATACCCCAACAAAGTAGACTTCCAAGGGGTCAAAGTGGTCTATTGCCTCAAATCCCAAAACCAACTCCAGTAGTTGTAAACTTCAGGTTTGGTCCAGGATACAGTTTACCCAATTCAAGACCTATTCGAGGTCTACCTCTGATATCTTTCTTTTGTGTGTGGGGGGGGGGGGGTGGTACTGGGGATTGAACCCGGGAATATTCTACCTCTGAGCTATAGCCCCAGTCCTATTTTTTATTCTTTATTTTGGCGGAGGGCCTCACTAAGTAGCAGAGGTTGGCGGAGAACCCGGATCCTCCAGTCTCAGCCTCCCAAGTACTGGAATTACAAGGGTGTACCACCATGCCTGGCTTCTGACATTCTTCTTGACTTCTTCCAGAAAGGACTTTTTCTAGAGTGCGGTGGGGGTGCTGCAGATAGAACCCAGGGCCTCATACATGCTAGGCAAGTACTCTGCCACTGAGTATACCCCCAAGCAGGAAACACTATTTAGTATCAATTCACATGTGTTTGTTTATTTATTTATTTAGTCATTCATTCATTTATTTATTTATTTTATTGTCCTGGGGATTGAACCCTGAAGCTACATCCAAACTACATTCCCATCCCTTTTCATATTTTTGTTTTGAAACAGGGTTTTGCTAGATTGCTGAATGTCTTACTAAGTTGCCAACACTGGTCTCAAACCTATGATCCTCCTGTCTCAGCCTCCCAAGTACTAGGATTACAGCCATGTGCCACCACATCTGGCCACATTTAATTTAGTACACAAACCACTGGTACTATAATGAGAAGATAAATACAGTAGACCCACCATAAATTCATGCTCATTTGTATAGTGGGAGACCAAGGAGGCACTATAAGCTCGCTGTTCAGTGCTGAGTTTCTCAACATTTGCACTTTTGACATTGTGGAACACAGAATTCTTTGTCAGGGGTGGGAGTGGGGGGGCTCTCCTGTATACTATAGGATGTTTAGCAACATCCCTAACCCTCTGACCTGCACCTAGCAAATGCAATGGTATTACAATCAAACAATGGTGCCAGACTTTGTCAAATGTCCCCTCAGTGGAGGACAAAACTGTGAAATCCCGGCTATGAATCACTGGTCTGGTAGGTTTCCATTCCAACCAACAGATAGAAATTGTATGTATATGATTTCTGTACACAGGGAACTCCTTACAGAAATCCAGCAGACATGCAATAGTCTACCAGGCCCATAGTTCTTTCTAGAACACTGAAAAAAGTCAAGTGTGCCTAGCAAACAGAAGAAGGCTATGTATGGTAAGGTACAGACAGTGATCATTTAAAAAGTCTACTGATGGCCAAGTGGACTCTTCATAATAAAAAAAGAATAGGTCCAGTGGTGGTACAGCCTGTGATCCCCATGACTCAGGAGGCTGAGGCAGGAGGACTCCAAGGTTTAGCAGCATCAGCAACTCAGCAAAATCATCTTAAAATGTAAAAGGGAGGAGGGCTGAGGGTATAACTCACTAGTAGAGCACCCCTGGGTTCAATCCCCAGGACTTCAAAAGAAAAAAAAAATACTCCCAACTTTATTATTACATTGACCCAATAATCATCCACAGAACATCTGGAAATATTTGTCATGTACTTTCCATATTCAGCAAGAGAAGGCTTCCAGAAAGTTCATTCTGTGGGCCAAGATTTCTTATTTGATCAATTGCTAAGAAATTATTAAGAATTTTTTTTCAGAGCCAAACACCCTTAATCAAATAAGGATGTGTTGTGATATTTAGTTCAATGGAAACCAAGAGGGGAAAGATGTTTTTCCCTCAACAACCACTGCTGAACTTTTGCAAACCAATACTCAAAAAGGCAATTTTTATTTAACAGTTTAAGAAACCAGCTTCCAAAAGCTCAATTTCCATCTGCAATTATAATCAGGCCTGATTTAGAATACCCCACCATGTCTTATCCTTAATTAAAAATGGCACATCCTAGCAAGGGAATGCAATGTGAATTCACAATTCAAACACTAGCAGGACACACTCACAATCACTCACACACACACACACACACACACACACACACACACACACATCCTAAATGCCTGAGAATCCAGGCTTTGATGACCATTATTTTACTAGTTTCTTAATAAATATAACTTCAGCATACTTCACTTCCATATTTTAAATTAGAAAGGTGGGTAAGTTTATATTAAGACAATTTGCCATACATACAAAATGGGTTTTTCTAAGACTGCTGTCTCCCGCACAGCACACGGCTAAGCCTGCATTCCCGTCACTACTATCTTTACTCTGCATAAAAAGCACAGTGCTCCAGCATAGTATTTCTGCTGGTGCAAAAATAGTTTCTCCAACACACTAAATAATCAGATTTAGCAAGTACCACTTGGCCTCTTTGTGAGCTTCATAATTAGTTAGAATAATGTTTCTGCACATTTATAATACAACATAATTTTTATATTACAATTATTTAATATGGTCTCCAGCACTAACAGGCCTTTGCCCACAGGACATTAATTCAGACATTCTCTAAAAAACACTATAGAAACTCCCGCTGTCAGTTGAAGCCCTTTAAAATAGGACAATTACAAAGACAGAATGGAGGGATATGGGTGGAACCTGAACGTGCAGAACTGAAATGTTTTCATACCTATCTACTCTGGAGTGACTTCTTATAAAAATTGTACTCCTTCCCAAATTCTTTAGTGTTAGGGTCAGGATTACCCGCTGGGGCCGAGCCTCTGGCAAGGGAAGTAAGAGAGGGTGAAAGGCCGTAAACAATAAGCTTGCCTCCCCTGTGAGCCCGTAAATTAAGCCTTTCTCAGTTGGACAATTAGCTTTATATTGCTAATCAGAGAGAAAGAAATGAAAGCCATCTGGTTCTTGAGAGATCTGTATCTGATTAAAAATATCTTCTGAAAAGTAAACTTCCTATGTACAAGAAGTTGAGAGAAAGCAACAGGGCAACCCCTCGGAATCCTTAAAAAACCTTGGGGGACTGGATATCCTAAAACAAGTTATACCCTTATATATAAGAAACCCACAGGTAAATCAAGTCCCTGACTAGTTTATCCAGAAACTTAGAAGAGTGTTATGCTGTCACCCTAACTGGACAGACCTCATGACTCCCACGTCTACCACTCACTGGCCAGCTAGCCTTTGGCAAACAACTGGACATCTCAACAGTACACTAGATCCTTTGTCCTCCTTATACCCAGGTCCTTTGCCAGCCCCTCCCATGAAGTATACTACTCAGTCTCTTGACTTGGGGACTTGACTGTGAGACTTAGCAGCTGAATTTAATGAGTGAATATATCCTAAAAATGTAGGTTGTTCATCAACTATCCAGAGCAGGGATGCAACTAGCCTCAATCACAAAGCAGGATCAGGCACTCAATCCTTCTACCAAGCCCCTCCAGTCCTTTTTCTCCATCCCTCTATGCCTGTTGATTTTATTGCCCTCTCCCTGAACCAAGTTTTCTCTGTCTTCCACCATTTATAGCAAAAAGTCTGTGACAGCAAGACCATTTCTCAAATCTCCTTGACTCAACAAAGCAGTGCATCTACAGCAGCAGCTCGATCTCAAGTAGGTGTATTCATCAGCTTTGTGTCACTGTGACCCAAATACAAGAACAACTTGGAGGAAGGAAAGTTTATTTGAGCTCATGATTTCAGAGATCAGTCCACGGTCAGTCACCTCTATTTCTTGATCCTGAAGTGAAGCAGAACAGTGTCGTAGAGGAGAGCTGCTCTGCTCATGACACTGGGAAGCCCGGGGGGAGTGAGAAGATAAACCCTTCCAAGACATGCCCCCCAGCGACCCACTTCCTCCAACTAGATCCGACTTCCCAGTAGTCCCTCATACATCTGTAAATTAATCCAATGAAAAGTTTAGAGCTTTCATATTCCAGCCACTCCTCAATAGCCCCACCTCAGAACATCGGTACAAGGGGACACATGAGACTTTGGGGGATGTTCCATGATGTCCAAGACATTAACAGAGGGCTAGCAGCTATCATGGCTTGAGTTTGCAAACGCCAAAAGGCTGGTTTATTGAAAGCACGTCCCCAATGCAACAATATTCAGAACTAAAATAACAATCAAGAGCCAGGTTTAGTGGTGCACACTTGTAATCCCAGTCCCAGTACTTGGAAGCTGAGACAGAAGGATCACAGGTTCACAGCCAGCCTCAGCAATTTAATGAGGCCCTCCGCAACTTAATGAGATCCTGTTTCAAAAATAAATAAATAAATAAAGTAGGGCTGGGGGTGTAGCTCAGAGGTAGAATGCTCCTAGGTTCAATCCCCAGTACCATTACAAAAAAAAATTAATCAGGGCTCTGTTTCATCAATGGATAAATCCACTTAAGGTTTAATAATTTGGATAGATATACTGGATGGTAACTTAGACAGGTAGGCTGTGAGGAGGGAGGGAGGGAGGGAGGGAGGGAGGTCACTGGGGGTGTGGCCCTGGGGATTAGATCTGTCCCTGGTCACTTCCCGTTGGGCTCTCTGCTTATTACCCCTCTCCCATGCCTCACCACTTCGGTTTCCGCCCTGGGGCCAGCCACGTATGAACTGAACCTTTGAAACTCTGAGCCTAAATCAATGTTTCCTCCTCTAAGTTGTGCTTGTCAGGTATTCCCGTCACAGAAACAGAAAAGTGGACTAAAACAGGGGCCCACCATTGACCATTCAACTGTAGCCAGGGACAAAAACTCATGAAGACTGTCACATAATGCTGGGAACTTTACATACAATACAAAACTGAGGGAAATAAAATCCAGGCCACCTAACAAGCTGAGTCCTTTGGCCTAACACTGCTCCCATCTGGAGGAAGGCATGCTTTTCTACTGCACAAAGACATCATCTATTCAAAGGAGCACCTGCCTAGAGTGAGGGCAGCACCTGTACTGGCAGGGAGAAGGATGTTGTGTGGAGCACTGGCACCTAGGAAAGCTGAGGAGGGTGTCTATACAGAGTGCCCAGCATGTGCTATGTTGGACTGAATAATATATTCAAGACAGTGACAGCCTAGTTTCTCCCTGTTGGAGAAAGGAGTTATGTATCTACAAAGGAAAGAGTTAATATAAACCATGTGGTGTTGAGCAGAATTGGTGGTATCACTGTGAACTTCTCACTGTTAGTACATAAAACTATGGAACAAATAGTTATAAATGTATGTAGAGACATGCACGTGCATAGTTAATCACTGAAATGTCTGGATGTCTGTAATAATCCAAGAGCAATGAGCATGCCTAACGCCCATATCCTGGCTCCTAAATACTATTCTCCTCTCAAAGGAATCAGAGCTCCAGGGCCCAAATCCCAGGGCTAAGGCCAGAAAGCACAAGATGCACCTGGAGCCTCTTGCTCCAGAAAGTAAGGCAGCACTCAAGTAACAGAGATGTGTCCAAAAGAGCACAGGCACCATCTGATAGAAATTCCCAATATCTAAGGGTGGGGCAATCTGAGCACAAATTATGATGATAACAGACTATGTCTCATTAATCAAATGAAAATCTGTAAGTCCATACAGCACCATCAGCTGAGGACACATGAGCCTTTGGGGTCACTGAAGATCCAGGCTACAACAACCTTAAGGAAACCACCTCTCCCCTCTTCTATCACGTCGGTGCCTTCAGAAACCCAATAAAGGGCCCATGTTTTACCAAGAGTACACCGTGTTCAATTTATGTAACCATTTTTTACTCCACAGTAAACAACATCCAGTTCATTCTGATTTCATAGCTTCCCTTCACAAACACACTCTTTCTCCTGCCAATTAAGTCATTTGTTCTCCCTGAATTCTCATCAAAGATTGCCCCTCACCCTGTAATTGTGAGGGCTTTAAAAAGATAACCTTGATGCCAGGCGTGATGGCTCACACCTGTAATCCCAGTACTTGGGAGGGTGAGACAGGAGGATCGAAGGTTCAAGGACAGCCTTAGCAAGTAGTGAGACTCTTACTACCTACCAAGACCCTCTTTCCAAATAAGAAATAAAATTGGGCTGGGGGTATAGCTCAAAGGTAGAATGCCTCTGGGTTCAATTCCCAGTACCACCCAAAAAAAAAAAAAAAAAAAAAAGATAACATTGAGAGGATGTTCATTTGATTCCACACATTCTTCCAATCTGAGAAAAACATAAATTCCATTCACCTCAGCATGCCTGTCTTTAATTGTGACAGCAGAGTGAAGAAATTCATCTTCAAAGAGCTGACTGAGCCATGAGCGGGTATTCATACCGGAATACTGAAGTGATCCTGATGCTTTGCTTACAGGGAAGCAGGCTTGGCAAGATGAAAAGGTTCCAAAATGTCACTGGTCTCTGCCTTTTTTTTTTTTTTTCTTTAAAAAAAAAATGTTTTAAGCATATTTTTATATCTCTGCATTAAATCAGAAAGTAACAGAAATAGTTTATTCTCTTAAGAACAGAAAAAGTCCATCATTTTCTATTGCTGGCAGTTGCATTTGGTAGGATACTGTTAGGCTTTTGAGGGTTCTAGTGTGAAGGGCATGATTATCTCCTCTCCTTCCCCTTCTCCTCCTTCTCCTTTTCTTCCTTCTTGTGGAACTGGAGATTGAACCCAGGGGCATTCTACCTCTGATCTACAGCCTTTTAAATTATTATTTTGAAACAGGGTCTTGCTAGGTTGCTGAGAGTCTCACTACGTTGCTGAAACTGGCCTTGAACCTGTGATTCTCCTGTCTCAGACTTCCAAGTACTGCGATTACAGGTATGTGCCACCACAGCCAGCTCTTCACTTTCAAACATGGAGAAACAACTATTCTTTCTCCTCTTCTACAGTCTCAGTGTAACCCCCTCTGCAGTGCTGACTGTGGCTGTCTGGAAAATGCTTCCTCTCCCAGGTGAACACAGACAGCAGAGGCGCAGAGACAGTTCGGGCCACAGGTGATCTGCTCTTTTTCATCCTCTACTCTGTGGCAAAGGCCATTCCACCAAATGATTCCAAGTCCAGAGAGGAAAAGAAAAATAAGAAAAGAAATTAATTCCAGGAAACAGAGACTTCAAAACCCAACAAGTGATGGGATCCCTCCCCCAGCCCCAAGCTGATCTCATCAAACCCTCTCACATGATTTACGGCCTGGCAATCTATCTCTTTCCATTGATCACCCTGCTATTATGGGACATAACTGCTCTCTGCCATTCCAAGAACTCTGAATTGTCGCACTGAGAATACATTAATGCACCTTTAATGTTGAGAAGACAAGGGAGAAAAAGACCAATGGGATAGAACAGCGGCTGAAGCTCCCAGCAGCAGCAGCATGGAAGTTAAGAGCGGATCAGGGAGCTGGCCAGGCAGCACACGCCCCTCGGCACCTGGGCCCACATGAGCATTTTTAACTGGAAATAAGCCACGTGCTGCACCGCCCAGAACTGCCTGGAATTGAATGGGAAGGAAGCACATGGGCAAAGAACGTTCAAGAAAACAACTTCTCAATCCAATCACAGCAAGGAGTCCCTGCAACAAGCCCACACTGGGCCCAGACAAGGTTTGTGGGTTTGGTTTTGTTTCATTTTGTTTTTGTACTGGGGATTGAAATCAGGGGCATTTTACATCCAAGCAAAACTCCCAGCCCTATCTATCTATCTATCTATCTATCTATCTATCTGTCTGTCTGTCTGTCTGTCTGTCTATCTACCGACCTACCTACCTATTAATTGTGGTATTGAGATTGAACCTAGAGGCATGCTACCTCCGAGCTATACCCCCAGCCCAATTTTATTTCTTATTTGGAAACAGTCATTCTAGGTTGTTGAGAGCCTCAATAACTTACTGAGGCTGGTTTTGAACCTGGGATCTTCCTGTTTCAGCCTCCCAAGGTCTGGGATTATAGGCGTGTGCCACCACATTCGGCTTTATTTTTTTATTTTGAAACAGAGTGTCACTTAAGTTGCTGAGGGTTTCACTAAGTTGCTGAGGCTAGCCTCGATCTTGTAATCCTCCTGTCTCAGCCTCCCAAGTATTGGGATCATGGGTATGCACCACTGCACCTAGCCTAGACAAAATCTTTAAATGAGAGCCTTCTCGTCTGCATGGAGTATAATATAGTTTATCAAAACCTTAATGCAGGAGGCAATAAACTCTAACTGGCCAACTCTGTGTGTGGTCCTTAGGGAAGAATGGTTTTTCTATTTTTAAATAGTTTTTAAAAAAATCAAAATCATAGAAAGCACATAAAATACAAATTTCAAGCCAGGCGTGGTGGCGCACGCTTGTAATCCCAGCATTTGGGAGGCTGAGACCGGAGGATCCGGGTTCGAGGCCAGCCTCAGCTACTTAGTGAGGCACTCCACAACTTAGTGAGATCCGGTTTCAAAATAAATAATAAAAAATAGGGCTGGGGGTGTAGCTTGGAGGTAGAACGACCCTGAGTTAAATCCCCAGTACCGCAAAAAAATTAATTAATTAATTAATTAAATACAAATTTCAGTGCCTGTAAAAAAAGTGTTATTAGAATGCAGACATGCCTAATTGGTGAGGTATGTCTGTAACTATGTTTTTGCTCCAACACAGGGAGTTGGTACAAAGAAAGACAGCCCACCTGCAAAGCCAAAAATGTCTACTATCCAGTTCTTTACCAAGAACAAGTTTGACACCTTCTGCCTTATCTCACCCACAAACTTCAGGAAAACAACTCCAAGGAAACTAAAGACCCATTAGAAAAATGTAGTAACTAAGCCAGGTGCACAGTGCGCAAAGAGGCTGAGGCAGGAGGATTTCTTGAGTCCTGGAGTCCCAGGACAACCTGCGCAAGAGTGAGACCCTGTCTAAACAAAAAAAAAAAAGAGAGAAAAATGTAGTTACTAATGAAAGAAAAAGCATTCTTTCCCTTCTAAACAGACCTCCATCATAGAAGATTTTATCAGAAAGATCAGCAAAAATGGTACCACATACATAAAGTCAAGATGCTGCTTAGAAATAGAACCGAAAAAAAAAAAAGAAGAAGAAGAAAAAAGTGGCGGGGCAGTCACCGCAGCAGTCGCTCTGCAAACATGACTCCATCTGATTTGCACAGCACACTGCTGGGATAGGTAACCCCATTTCACAGATGAGGAGATCGAGGCCCAGAGAGTCTGAATAATGACCTCACAAGGTTACAGCCTCACACTTGAGCACAGGGTAGACTGCTCTAAACTCCATAGGTTTAACTCTTATGAGATGATTAAGATGGCCATTTGCAAACGTGCACCCTTTTGCCATTCAGAAAGAGAGAAAATGAGACAACAGAGGAATAAATAATGATAAGTGAATGAAAATAAAAACCTGCCTACCGCTGAAAGGGATGGTCATTTAGCAGAGAAATGTTTGTCTTCCTAAATGCCACATGCTCTGGTGTTGAGCTCTGAAGCGACCAACATTCAGTTCTTGTGCTTACTACGACCCTGAGTGCAGCCAAATCCATCCCAGCAAACACCCGTATAATCTCTTTATCCGTCTGCTAGGAAGACTGCTGGCCACTGCCCAGCATCCTTGCCCCATGAGTCTCCTTCCCCCCAGCCCTCCTCCCAAGGCAATTCTTTATATCCACAATAAATCACTTGTAATCTAAGAGACATTGACAATACATCTACCAAAGATCCCAGTCTTCCAGACTCTCTTCACAAAGGCTAATGATGCAGCAGGTTTTGTTTCTGTCATTGTGACTATGCCCAACAGCAAGCACACATAGCTTTTATAGTGTGCCAGGACCATTCCGAGCGCCATAAATGTACTAGTGCATCAGATTGTTAATTCACACATCCCTACAAGATTGGTACCATAATTACTTTCATTTCACAGAGTAGGAAACTGAATCATGAAGAGAGTAGGCTAGTTTTGCCAAGGTACCACAGTCAGTAAATCCTGTAGCAAAGTTGGGATTCGAACTCGAGAAGCACACTGCCAGAAGTCACACTGATCCCAAACTTCAGTGTGTCTCCATACTAGACACAATAAAAACATCTAACACCAGGCATGGTGGCACACACCTATAATCCCAGTACTTGAGAGGCTGAGAGAGGAGGATCATAGGTTCAAGGTCAGCCTCAGCAACTTAGTGAGACTGTCAGCAACTTAGCCAGATCCTGTTTCAAAATAAAATAGGCTGGGGTTGTAGCTCAGAGGCAGCATACCCCTGGGTTTAATCCCCAGTACCAAAACAAATAAATAAATAAAATGTTTAACTGCAAAAACTCGTTGTGCATGATCATCACATACCTGTGTTATCACAAAAAAGGCAGGCTTTAATTTTTAACTAACTGGGAAAAGATGGACATAAATTGATAAAAATAATCCATACCTGACACTCTGCACAGACCAAAAGCTTCAGCACCATGGTGAGGCTGGCAGGTCCCACACCAGGGGTGGCGGACACAAGGAGCCCTGCCATCTTCACCCTGCCCCGGATGTCACAGACTGTGTTCCTCTTCCCCACCAAGCCCAGAAGAGTGGCTTCCCATCAGAGGATGAAGTGTTACCTTGGCTCATCCTCCAAACGGCTAATGGCAAGGGATCAGCATACAGAGAAAACATGAAATCCTCCCATGACCCAGCCCCCCATGAGGGACGGCCCGGTCCAGCATCTGGGAAAGAGCTCTTATCATCCACAGGTCATGAGGGCAGGGAATGTGCTGCACATCTCTGCTGGCCTGCTGCTCAAGTCGGCTCTGCTATCCTCCACAACAAAGGAGTTGGGCACATTGGCGCAAGTCAGTACTTGGGAAGCTGAGACAAGAAGATCACAAGTTGGAGGCCAGCCTTATCAACTTAGTGGGACCCTACTTCAAAATAAAGATAAAAAGGGCTGAGGTTGTAGCTCAAAGATAGAATGCCCCTGGGTTCAATCCCTAGCACCACACACACCTACACCAAATTCCTAGCCACAATTTGGCTTCTTAGTTCCAACACTCCTTCCACCAAAAAAAAAAAAAAAAAAAAAGTCCACCGTAAGTTTAAAGACTATGGACTGCTTTACTGTGGGAAAGGAAAGGCCCCGAAATGAGAGGTGCAGAGATGGGGCTACGAGGACAGTAATGCTTGGTAATGCCTGCTGCCTTGTGCTGGCTTCTGGCCCCAGACATTTCAGTTGTTAACAAATCCCACAGAACAGAGTTTCCTCTGAGTTCTGAAGTCCTGTGGCATTTTCTCAGCAACATTCACCAGCATTTAAAGGATTCCCAAGTCTGGCGAGGTGGCCCACGCTTGTAATCCTAGTACTGGGGAGGCTGAGACAAGAGGATCACTGGTTCATGGCCAGCCTCAACTACTTAGTGAGGCCCTCCACAACTTAGTGAGACCCTGTTTCAAAATAAAGAATAAGGCTGAGGATGTAGCTCAGAGTTAGAATGCCCCTGGGTTCCCTCCCCAATACCACAAAAAATAATTATACAGCATAGTGGATTTCACTGTGGCATATTATACATGCACGTAACAGTCTGGTCAATTTCATTCCCCAGTACCTCCCCTGGCCCTTCCCTACTCCCTCCTCCTTACCTCCTTCCTCTACCCTACTGTCTCCCTTCTCCTTTCATGACGTCCTCTCTTTTTCCCCTCTAGCCTCCTCCTCTAAGAGAGAACATCCCACACTTGTCTTTCTGAGTCTGGCTTATTTCACTTAACACCAAGCTCTCCAGTTCCAACCAGTTTCCTGCAAATGACGTAATTTCATTCTTCTTCATGGCTGAATAAAATTCTAGTGTTCACAGATACCACCTTTTCTGTATCCGTTCATCTGCTGATTGGCACCCAGGCCAATGCTATAATCTGGCTACTGTGAGCTGTATTATGATAATCACGGATATGCAGGTGCCTATAACATGCCACCTGTCATTTTCACCTGCTCGACAACCCTGCCTTTTGCTCTTAGCAAAAACCCCTCTTTCCTAAGAAAATGCCACTTGCTATTCAGTAATAGAAAATAAATACACTGGGTGTCCCAAAGGTTGTCAGCAATCAGGAAATGAGGTGGGACCTGATGCCCTTCCAAGGAAGCATGGCTACAGAAGACAAAAGCCTTCTAAGTTCAAATCCGAAGCCTTGAACTTTTGATATTTATTTACATGTCACAAGCCATGCCTGGACACAGCCTTGGCATACAATCAGGCTTTTCTCAATACTTACTAACAAAATGAGAAATAAACACGTGCTTGACTAAATCCTCCACCAGCTAGAGGCATTGGAATGGAAGGTGCCAATTTATCAGATGGAGGATTTGCTCAAGATCTGTGTGCAGCAGGACCCAAGAAGTTCCTGTGGTCGAGACAGACCTGAGCTCCCAACTCAGCTACCACCTTGGCCAGCAAACAAAGTTCATTACCACCCTACATTTTCTCATTTACACAGACAGGAACAACTTGGAATGTTGTCAAGAGGACTAAATTAGGTAATATATATCAAGGCACTCAGCTTGGTGCCTGAATGTACCAGAAATTTTATAAATAATAGATCCTCTCTCCTCTCTTCTAGTCTGCCATAATTAACCCTCCATGTGGACTCAGCACAGCTAATGGGATTCTGGGGAAGTAAAACTCACAACAAGCTGATGAAAGACATGAGGATAATATAGTGACCTCAGAGCCAGGCGTGGTGGTGCATGCTTGTAATTCCAGCATTTGAGAGGCTGAGACCGGAGGATTCGAGTTCGAGGCCAGCCTCAGCTACCTAGTGAGGCACTCCGCAACTTAGTGAGACCCGGTTTCAAAATAAAGAATAAAAAAAATAGGGCTGGGGTGTAGCTCGGAAGTAGAATGCCCCTGAGTTCAATCCCCAGTACCGCAAAATAAATAAATAAAATAAAATAGGGCTGTGGGTTTCTTACAAGTAGACTGTCCCTGGGTTTGATTCCCATTACCGCAAAAAAATATATATATAGTGACCTCGGACTCAGGTTCAAATACCTATCATGCCCCCTAGCTACTGACGACAATTGGTCCACCTTGTTCAGACTCCAATTCCTCATTTGTTAAATGGGAATAATGGAAAGTACATTTTGGGTGGCTGAGAGGGTTAACTGAGAACATGTGCAGAAAGTACTAGCCACGTCATAGGAGGCCACTAAAGTTAGTACACATGTGGGCTCTTTGTTTCCTTTATTTTTTTTCTTTTTTGGTACTGGGGATGAAACTCAGGGGCATTCTACCTCTGAGCTATAACTCCAGCACTATTTTATTTTTTCTTTTGAAATAGGGTCTAAGTTGCTGAAAGCCTCACTAAGTTGCTGAAGTTCGCCTCCAAAGTAGGATCCTCCTGCCGGGCATGGTGGCGCACGCTTGTAATCCCAGCATTCGGGAGGCTGAGACTGGAGGATCCAGGTTCGAGGCCAGCCTCAGCTACCTAGTGAGGCACTCCACAACTTAGCGAGACCCGGTTTCAAAATAAAGAATACAAAATAGGGCTGGGGGTGTAGTTCGGAGGTAGAATGGCCCTGGGTTCAATCCCCAGTACCGCAAAAAAAAAAAAAAGAAAAAAAGAAAAAAAAAAATTGGATCCTCCTGTCTCAGCCTCACAAGTACTGGGATACAGATTGCACCACCACACCCAGCTTGTTTACTTTTGTTGTCTGAGGGAGGCTCCTACATAGACCAGGTGTCCCAACAAGCAATTCAAGACCACCACCAAAGGACAATTAGAGGATGAAATGTGCCCCCAAAAAGATACATTAAAGCTCTAACCCCAACTCCTCAGAATGTGACATGACTTGGAAATAGGGTCGTTACAGTTATAATTAGTTAATATGGTGACTGGTGTCCTTGTGCTAAGGAGAGAGACACTGAGGGAAGACAGCCATGTGAAAACAGAGAGGTCAGAGCGATGTGTGCGCAGGCAGGAGCGCCAAGGGCAGCTCACAAGGACCACAACCTCACAACGCCTCCAGAATGGAACCGGCCTGCCCACAACTTGATTTTGGACTTCTGGCCTCCAGCACGGAGAGGCAAGAAATTCCTGTTGCCTTAAGCCAGCAGTTGAAGTTGTTCATTATGCTGCCCTAGGAAACAAACAGAGAGGGCGATCCTGGTCACTGGACTTCTGGTGTATGTTTACTACCTAGCTCTGAAAGGGTGGCTGATTTCCATGGTGTAAATACTCCTACCCTGGCCAATTTCAAGCTATCAACTCAACACCACATGGCTAAAAGCAAAGGAGAATCTGGGCGTGGTGGTGCATGCTGTGATCCCTGTATTTAGGAAGCTGAGACAGGAGGATCACAGGTTCAAGGCCAGCCTCAGCAACTTAGCATGGCCCTCAGCAACTTAGAAGGACATGGCTTCTAACTAAAAAATAGAATAGAGCTGGGATGTGGCCCAGAGGTAGAATGCCTCTAGGTACAATCCCCAGTACCGGAAGGAAGGAAGGAAGGAAGGAAGGAAGGAAGGAAGGAAGGAAGGAAGGGAGGGAGGAAGGAAGGAAGGGGGGGAGGGGAGGATAGAGATGTGTGGTAGCAAACCATTAAACAGTATTTCTAACCCACCTACACACATGCACACGCATGCATACATCTTTACACACATACACATATATGCTCATGTATAATTGACACATACTCCTACATATGCATACAATATACACATACACATATCCACACACATAAGTATGCATGCACATATACACATATGTGCACATACACATGTACACACTCACCCACATACATGCATACACATATGTACACATATGCATGTACATGTTCACATATATGCACATGTGTACGCACATACACGTGCATGAATATTCCTATACATGCACACACATTTTCACATGCACACAGAAACACAGGCATATACCTAGACATATATATACAAGTGCACATACACACACACGACACACATACACACGCTAGACATAGCATCCTAGCAGTGATGACAGTGAAATAATTAGCAAGTGATGAGTTTGGGATATTCATTACTTGTTAAATATAAATTAATTCCGAGTTTACATAATTCTATGTTCTAAAAGAAAGAATTATCTTTAATAACCAGCTCTCAAAATTCCTGAACATGTAACAATCCGTTCTCAGGAGCCAGCAGGAGCGGTGACCCTGGGAAGGAGGTGAGGAGCAGAGACAAGTGCTTCCGGCATAAATCCTCCACCTCCCAGGCCCACCCTGCACCGGGCGAGCCGGGCCCGGGAGCACCGTCTTCCAAACCCAGCCCCTCTGCAGCAGAGGGTCAGGCCGGCTGTCAGATGGTAATAGACAGTGCTTGGTTAATTAAGCAGGTTTTACTGCAGCTAAAACCCTGGGCCTATCTTCTCCCTGATCCCATAAAGCATTCGTGGCAGTTCGGTTTTTAACCAATACAGGAGTAATTTGAAATCAATTTCCGCTCTCCTTGATGAACAATGGACTATTTAGTGTGACCCACAGAGAAAACGAGAGGCCTGCCTGCGCAAAGCAGCTACCTGGAGGCCCAGCTGCCGCACACAGCTGGATGCAGGACTGGTACCCACCCTCCCGGTGGGGCTGCGTCACCACCACATTGCCTTGGGCATAGGGGAGGTCTACATCACTCTTGTTATTCAACCAGCACATGACCAGTGAGCACCCACTCTGAGCCGGGCACTCTGCAGACCCAAGGAAGCAGGACACAGCTCTGCCCCAGTCCTGACACACACAGGCTGCAAAAGGCTAGAGAGTGTCTGCACTGGGGCAGAAGCCTCAGGAAGCCCCCACTGACACATCTGGCCATTTTGGCAGCTGCATCTCACACATAACCACCACAGGCTGCAACTGCACCCAAGTTTCCCAACCTTGACTCTACTGCCACCCTGTTTGCAGGGTCCAAATGACACTCTGCTCCAGGGAGCTGTCTGCCCCCTCTGCTCCCACATAGTACTTGCTTAACTTCCCTCCTCTCTCTTTTTGCCAAATGTCAACTTTTCCCCAAGAGGCATACTTAAAATAGATGGCAACTTGCCCAATTCCCCACCTCCAGCCTCTCCCAAATTCCCCATCCTCTTCTCCCTGTTTCCTGACGCCAGCTTCCCCCACTAAAAGACCAGCGTGTGACTTACTGGTCTTGTCGCTTTTCCAAATACCTAAAACAGGGCCCAGCACATAGGAGGCGCTCAGTGGGCGGATGAATAGAAAAACTCTTGCGCAAGAGATGGTATCTCATTGATCTTCAAATCTCCAACATCTTAGACAAATTACACTCCCACTTTTGCTGAATAAGTGAATAAAAGAACATACCCAGAACACTGATTTGAGCCCATAAATAACCTGAGACAACAGGAGGATATAATGAAATACCTTTGCATGTAGCAATTTTCCCCTGGGCACTGAGCGCTGATCATAGATTGCAGATGTAGCTCAGTGGTAGAGCGCTTGCCTAGCATGGATGAGGCCCTAGGTTTAATCCCCCATACCACCAAAAAACCAAAAGGACAAAAAAACAAAATACTCATTGTGTGCAAAGACAAACATGTTCACATGCTATAGTTTCCAACTGGATTCTGGATGAGTTAGCCCTACCTAGGAAAAGTGGCGGAGGGGTTGATTGACCAGAAACCTTTTTCTCCTCTCTCCTCTCCCCTCTCTCCTTCCTTCCTCTCTCTCTCTCTCTCTCTCTCTCTCTCTCTCTCTCTCTCTCTCTCTCCCTTCCTTCTTCCCTCCCTCTCTCTCTCCCCCCCCTCCCTCTTTCTCTTTCTTTCTTCCTTCCTTCCTTCCCTCAGATCCTTCCCTCTGTGGTACTAGGGATTGAACCCAGAGGCACTCCACTACCAAGCTATACCCCTAACCCTTTTTAAGTTTTTTATTTTGAAACAGGGTCTTGCTGGGTTGTAGAGAATCTCCCTCCAACCTGCAACCCTTCTGTAACACTTGGGATCACAAGTGTACGCCACTGTGCCCAGCTCTGAAGCTCCTTTTTACATTTGTTTTATATATTGAGGATTCAGATATGATTTGATTTGCAGAGTAGATTCCACTTCTAAAGGCAATCTTGAAAACTCAACTTTAAGACATTTTAAAACAAAACAAAGCCACGTGTCCCAGTACTTGAGAGGCTAAGATGGGGAATGAGCAGGTTCAAGGACAGCCTTGGACACTTACCAAGTCCTTGTTTCAAATAAAAAATAAAATGGGGCTGGGGGTGTGGCTCAGAGGTAGAATGCCCCTGAGTTCAATCCCCAGTACCAGGAAAACAAAACCAAAAAAAATTCATCACCAAACTTGAGTAAGAAATTAAGCTTAAAAGTCAAGTCAGAGCCCAAGGTTTCAGCCAGAGTCAAAATTACCCTTGAGGGATCCCCTGAATCACCCAAACCCAAGCACTTGTTTTGTGCAGTGTCTACATTTGCCACCCGCTGAGCTTGATTAAAATCAAAGTCTTCATGCAAGTAACTGGGGATTTCCAATTACTAGGCTCCTCGGTGCCCAGGAGAGAACAGGAGATGAGCCGAAGGTGCTAAAGTGTGCCCTTTCACCTGCAGGCTTCCTTCTCTCTTGTCCTACCTACAGCCTCTGTGGCTTTGGCCACAGACACACATTTGTTTGCTGTGAGAAGGGATGCAGGGTATGTGAAAGTACTGAGACTAAGTCCTGACACAGTAAGTGCTTCACTAACTTTGAACTTGTATGTGGTTTGATTGGAGCCACTCTTAGATGAGATGTTAGACAAACAAAACTAGTTATATATCTACCCACTATGGGTTGACTTGTATCCCCCAAACTCCTGATGTACTAACTCCCAGTATTTAACCCCCAGGTCCTAAGAATATGCAAATAGTGTAACTGCAGATATAATGAGTTAAGATGAGGTCATTAGGAAGCCCTTAATCCCATATGCCTGGAGTCCTTATAAAATGGGGAAATTCTGGCACAGACACACACATATTGGGAGAATGTCACCTGAACATGAAGGCATTTCTGCAAGCCAAGGGGTGCCAGAGATTGCCAGCAATTCCCACAGGAGCTAAGGGAGGCCTGGAACAGGTTCTCTATCACAGTTTTGGAAGGAGCCAAACCTACTGGATGACTGAGACAGGAGGATAGCAGGTTGGAGGCCAGCCTCAGCAACTTAGCAAGACCCGCTTCAAAATAAAAAATAATCAGGCCACAAACCTTGCAGCTACTTGAAGAGGGCATAGGGCCAACACTTCAACACATAGACACAGGTAAAAACTTTCTCAACAAGACCTCAAAGGCACAAGCAACTCAAAGGAAGATCAATACATGGGATTGCATTAAACTGAAGAGTTTCTGTGCAGCAAAGGAAACTATCAAGAACCTCAAAGAAGCCGGGCGTGGTGGCGCGCGCTTGTAATCCCAGCATTCGGGAGGCTGAGACCGGAGGATCCGGGTTCGCGGCCAGCCTCAGCTACCTAGTGAGGCACTCCGCAACTTAGTGAGACTCGGTTTCAAAATAAAGAATAAAAAAATAGGGCTGGGGGTGTAGCTCGGAGGTAGAGTGCCCCTGAGTTCAATCTCCAGTACCGCAAAAAAAAAAAAAAAAA
>PVLC010002838.1:91509-107244 GCA_004027655.1 Graphiurus murinus | reverse complement strand
AAGTACTTAGGATTGAACCCAAAAGCATTCTACCTCCAAACTATACCCCCAGCCCTTTTTTATTTTTTGTTTTTTATTTTGAAACAGAGTCTCATTAAGCTGCTGAGGGTCTCCCTGGCCTCAAACCTGCAATCCTCCTCTCTCAGCTTCCCAATTTCTTGTTCATGTCCCTGTTCAATTTAGATTGGTGAGGACCTCTGCTCAGGCTGGTCCCTCAGGCATCCAGAGGGACGAAGCAATTCATCCCAAATGTGACTATACAGCAGTTCTGTAGAATCCTACTTTGACAATGAAACATTCTTGCCCAGAAGTAACTCCATCCTTTCAACTCAGAGCCCACTGGCTGGAACTTATCCCAGCGCCCCACCCGGCCACAGTGGGCAGGAAGCACAACCACAGGATGTGCCTGGAGGAAGGACAACTGTACCAATGTGTGGTAAACAGTAACACTCTGCCATGTTTTCCTTCTTTTTTAATGGATGAGAAAATACAGGCTAGGAGAGGCTAACTTCCCCAAGCTTGTACAGATGATAAACGTCTGATCTATTTGATCTTGAAGCTAGAACTCTTTATCCTCATCCTATTTCCAATGTCTGCAGTCCTGTATGCTCTCACATGTTACACTGCCTGCTGTGCAGTTGCTGTGAGGATTAAAGGTAATATATTCAACTAATTGGTATGCTGTCTGGGACTTGGCATGTGTAGCTTAAAAGTTACATTTCCCCCCCTCCTTTCTTATTTTACTTCTAACTCATGATGCAGGGCCTTTCTCTTAAGTGTGAAAGCTCTAAACTGCGTTGATAGTGACTGTCACTGCTCTCCATGATGATGGCAGCTGCTCTCATTCATCAACATTAGACTCATATTGTACACGGAGGCATCTGACTGAGCACAACTTCTTATCCCTAGTGTGTATTCTGAAAAACATTCATGTGTCAACCATGCTGTTGACAATAAAGGCCTTTATCAAGTGAGGCTACCAAACTTCTAATATAATAAGCAAAATAGACTTTATTTGTAATGTACTTTTATTGGTGCATTGTAATCACACATCATAATGAAGCTGAGAATGACATGGACATATGTGCACACAGTACTTGGTGAGCTTCCTCCTGTCTCCTGCCCTACTCTGTCCCCTTCCCTGCACACGATGCAAAATAGACTTTAATGGGATATCCTAGGAACCTAACAATGCCTTACCTACAATGTGGTTATTGCTATGAAAAATTGCATATTAAGTTTCATGCCCATAAGTCTGTACTTTTTGCTCATTGTGATAAATGTTTCTTGAGTGCCACAACATCAGCTACAAATATAAACTCTGTGGGGGACTTTTGTACCCAGAATTTTTAGGCATTAAGTAACCTATAATTGCTAGGTAAGATTCCTCAAGGAGTCACAAAAATTGCCTTAATTATTTACAATCCTAAATTATTACCTATACTTAATCATTATAGTGAAAACCAATATTGAGAATGTTGAGGCTTATTTTGCATGTCAAATGTTAATGGAATGAATTTTAAATAAGAAAACAAAAGTTCTGGGTATGGAATATAATTTGAATCCTTTAAATTGATTTATTGAAATAACTATACTTCGTGTGTGTGTGTGTGTGTGTGTGTGTGTGTGTGTGTGTTACTGGAGATGGAACCCAGGGGCATTCTACAACCCCAGCCTGATTCTATTTTTTTATTTTGAAACAGGGTCTCACGAAGTTGCAGAGGGCCTCACTAAACTGCTAAGACTGACCATGAACCTGCGATCCTCTTGTCTCAGCCTCCCAAGTACTGGAATTACTGGCATGTACCACCACACCTGGCTAGAAATACTCTTTTACATTATTTTTATTACGTTCTTATTCTGATACTGGGCAAGTTGTTTTTTATTCCCTAATTTAATGGATACTATAAAGTGATGATGCTATACTTTTCATGAATTATTTTCTTCTTATGTTTAAATTTTAATCATTATTGTTCATTTACAATGGAAATGTTGTCTTTAAGGAGGAAAAGGAAGTGAGAAATAATTTTCCTTGGATCATGGGCTCAGGATAGAAATATATTTTTCTACCTTCAAGCTATACCCTCAGCCCTTTTAATGTTTTTGTTTAGCAACAGGGTCTAAGTTACTCCGAGTCTTGCTATGTTACTAAAATTAGCCTCAAACCTGCAGTCCTCCAGTCTCAGCCTCTTAAGTACTGGAATTATAGGTGTGTGCCACCATGCCTGGCAGAAATATAAATTTTAATTGTCACAGTCTTGTAAAGTTAGTCTTGGATTTTAAAAGGTGAAAGAATCACAGAGAATGTAAATTATATTATGCATGATGTTGTGATTGTTCCTATTTTTATGTGGCATATAATGATCGTGATTGCATATTCTCAGTCATTAGCCCTCTGGTGTTAGTCCTTTTGGTCATTTCATGCTGAGTCATGTCTGTTTTGATAATTTCTTCTGTTTCCCTTTAGCCTGCATTCATTTTTTTCCCCAAAAAATACTTGTCTATCATATGCCAAGCATTGAACTAGAATCTAAGAATTCAGATATTGAACTTGATACATGAAGTTTTCATACTCAAGGGGAATAGAGACTAACATTCATATATTTATAGGTGTTACACTGTGTAAATTGCTTGGGGAAAAAAAAAAGAGTCCACTGCCAGCACCTAACCAGGGCACTAGATTTGAGCTGGTAAATCAGAAAAGGCCTCTTAAAAGAGGCTACATTTCCTTCTAAAGCAAAAGAAGAATAAGAGTAGGTGAGGAAGGAGGGGAAGAGCATTTCAGATACCCTCACAGCACATGGGAAGGCCCTGGGCTCAGGAACCACCCAGAGGCTGAGGCCCCTGGAGAGAGGCAGAGACTGTCTCTAGACAAGGCTGAGAGAGACTCTGCGGGCTAGTAAGAATTTGGCAATTTGTCCAAAATGAGATTGGCAACCACTGTAAACTTTTAATAAGAACAATTATAATTATGTTTAGAAAATATAAATATGACTTTTATATGGTGATATAATTGGGAAAGGGAAAAAGTGGAAATGGGAAAATCAATTAGGAAGTAGTTGCAGTTGTCCAGGAAGCATTTATGCAAGTCTAGACTGGGGAGAGATGAAGATGAGTCTGGGGCTTCTAGTGTGGAGAGCCAGCTGGCTAGAGACCACACAGTGTAAAGGTTTCAATCCTGGTCCTGCTGTATGCTCCATAACTTCTATGTGTTTTGGGTTCACCATTTTGCAAGTGGAGATGTTAACTGAACTCATGGTTGGACATAGGATTCTAACTCAGAAAAGAGGTCCAAAGAAAAATACAAATGTAAGAATCATTGGCACATATGTGTTGACCATCCCTAATCTGAAATACTCTAAGATCTGAAACTTTTTTAATACTGTCAGAATGCCACAAATGGAAAATTCCATTCCTGACCTCATGAGACAGGTACAGTAAAAATGCAGGCACAATAAAGATAACTATATAAAATTATCTTCAGCTTATGTATAAAGGGATATATGGAACATAAATGATTTTTATGTTTAGATTTGGTCCTGATCCTCAAGATATCATTATGTATATGAAATATTTCAAAATCTGAAACAAAAAAATCCAGGACTTTAAGCATGTCTAGTCCCAAGCATTTTGGATTAAGGTTGCTCCATTTGTTGATGGAATTTGGTGGATAAATGAGGAGTGATAGTCACCTGTGTACTGTGATAAGCACACTAAGAAGACGACAGGTGGTTACTGCTATGCCTGAGTTGAGGTCATAGAGAAATTGCGTATGTACTGAGTAGCCAAGATGGAATTTAAGTGTTGTAAAGTAGCATATTGCAGAGGGAACAGTACGTACAAACCGGGGGAGGGAGGGGAGAGAACATGCTGTTTTATATACTTAGAAAAATCTTGGTTTGCAGGATGTAGTGTGTCTAGGAACGTGGAAGGCAGAGAACCTGCAGACATTGCCTAGTACCTTTATTTGATGTCAGAGAGTTTGGGCTATAAGAAATAGGAAACCGGTCAACAGTTTTTAATCAAAGGATAAGATCAGACCACCCCTGGAAACAAAGAGTAGATTAAAAAGAAGGGGACTATTGCCATTCTAATGAGAAATGAAAAAAAAAAAAAAGGCTAAAGCAATAAGTAGGAAACCCACAGAGACTTGGTAAATGGCAAGAAAACATGGAGGGACGACTCCCAGATCCAAGTGGGAGCTTATTAGAGGCCTGGAAAGAGAATGAACTTCGGCTTGTAGGGGTGGGGGGATATTTATAGAAAATGTAAGCAGCTTCCTTCATTGATAGAGTGCTAAGACCACATAAAAATACAATGACTAAACATCCATGATGGACTTTGATGGGACAAATAAGAGCATGTTTATCAATTAAATATTAGCAAACATTAGAGGCTGGCTGGGAATCATTCTTCTTTCAAGATCAGAAACAAAGATGACAACCAGTTTAGTATTGCTATTTTAACATCCTAGGTGAAGTGAATCTTACCTTCTATGATTGCGAATTTTAGAAGTGGTTTTTGACACAATAACAAGTAATTATATTCCTTGAAGGTTCAAAAAGCAGCTCAAGTTTGCAAGAAGAGTTCCTGTTACTTGTTGCCCTTTGCACCATTAGTTTTCTTTTCAGTGAACCGATATGGTTAGTGAGTTGGCTTTTCTTCTATATACCTATATCCTAAAACTGATATACATCATTCTACTATATGTTTTCATACTCTTATTACATATCCACATATCCCTAAATTTATGTATAAAGTATTTGCCGTACATACCCTTCTCTAACTGGCTCAATATTTTTAAATGTAGGTGCGCTTTGATACATGTAGATATAGGACGGTGGTCCTCGTTTGTGGATTCCATATTTACAAATTTTTCTACTCACTCAAATATATTTGTAACCCTCAAATCAACACTCATGATGGGTTTTTTGCAGTCATTTGTGAATGTGTACAGAAGCAAAACATCTGAGTCCCTCAGGGTGTATGTTCCTAGCTAAGGTGAAACAGTGATACTCTGCTTTCTTGTTTCAACTCATACTGTAAACAAGTGGCCTTTTCATGGTTTATTTAAGCATATTATTTACATATTATGCTTTTTGTTCATGACTTACTCTTTAAAATGGCCTCCTATTAAAACACTGAAGTGCTTTCTAACTTCTCTAGACACAGAAGTCTGTCATGTGCCTTACAGAGTACACAAGTATTTGATAAGCTTTGTTCAGGATTGACTTAACGGTGTTGTGGTTATGAGTTTGATGTTAATAAATGAGCAAATATATTAAATAAGGTGTCTTTAAGCAGAAACACATATAAAACAAGGTTACATCTTGATGAATTGGCAAATCATGACCAGAGGCTCAAGAGCCTAACTCTGTGTTTCCTGTAGGAACAATGATTCCTTATTCACTAATTAGTACTTTTTCTTAGCTTTACTTATTTATTTATTTTAATACTTTTATTGCTACATTGTAGTCTCATATCATAATGTAGTTCACAGTAATAGTGAACATGCACACAACACTTGATAAGCTCCCCTACCTTGCCCAGACAATAGGGAAGTCTTCATGAATTTGAGTGTCACCCTTGTTTAGAAGCCATGCTAATCTTCTCTGTATCGTTCCTGTTTTAGTATATGTGCTGCCAAAGTGAGCACTAATTCAGTATTCAAGACAATGTCACAGAACATAACTACCACAAATAATGAAAATTTGTTTAGCTGCTTTATGATATTGGCTGTGCCACATTTTGTTTATCCTTTGTCCATATTTAGGTTATTTTTAAATTTGTAATCATAAAAATGCTACAACAACATTTTTGTATTAATATATTTCATCAGGGTATGTTGGTAGGACTAAAATATTCAGATGTCTACCCATTTTCAGTAAGATTACGGGTTGCAGTATTGATTTCTGAAACACTTCTATTAACTGGTATTTCTACCAATAGAATATGGGAGTTTCGATTTCTCTATAAACTGGTAAACATAGAGTAGTACAAACTTAAATATTTTCTAAAATGATATAGCTGAATCAGTATTTGTGATGGGGACGTAAAATGTATTAAGCCAGGCATGGTGTGGCACATTTGTAATCCCAGTACTTGGGAGACTGAGATAGAAGGATCACGGGTTTGTATTCAGTCTCAGCCACTTGTGAGGCCCTCTGCAACTTAGTGAGATCCTGTTTCAAAATAAAGACTAAAATAAGGCTGAAGGTATAACTTGGAGGTAGAATGCCTCTGGGTTCAATCCCCAGTACCATTAAAAAAAACTATATTAGCCTGTGGGATTGAGAATGTTTTGTGTATTCTGGACAAATCATGAATATATGTTCATAATTATATTTCAAAGGTTTATATAAAAATTGAGTCAAGTTAGCCAGCTGGTCAGAGCTGGAACTCACACCTTGAGGGAACGCCCCCTCAAAAGGCCACAATGACAATGCAGAAACAGGTTCTATCCGTCATTCTGCCTTTACCTAAAAAGGACACGATCAACCTTGACCAATTATGCAAGCCCACACAAGCTTACCTGACCCCCCTGATCCCACCCCTCACCTCTAGGTACTTAAGCTGTCCTCCTTTAATAAAAAATTTGAGGCTTGATCAGAATCCTGTCTTGCCTCCATTCTTTCGCGTCCCTTGTTTGTCTCATTCCCTTAGGATTAGCCTCCTCGGTCACCCGTTCACAACCCCCACTGGCCAGGGCATTCAATAGCGCCCAATGTGGGGCTGACTGCTTATCATCTGAGGCTGAGTTTGTGGGTAATTCTATTGAGTTTGTCAGTCGGGCCGATGGCGGCTGCGAACTTTCTTTTAAAACCATTTCTCCTGTCTTAATTATGTATTGGATGTTGGGATCTCAGGGGTGAACCCTGAGAATGTCATTTATAAGGTTCCAATAGGAGAAGGTTGCAACAGGAACTTTTTCTGGGCCAAAAGTTTGATAAAAGTCCTGAAGGGCATCTCCTACTCTTTGCCATCGTCTCGAGTCGATGGTGCCTTCTGGCGGAAACCAGGGGCATGTGTCGTGAATAAAGGAGAAGAAGTGTCTAAGATCCTTTTTCTTAACCCTAATTCCTCGTGTCCTGAGGAACTCCTTAAGCCCACTAAGGAAAATTTCATGGGAACTAAGAGAGGAACCTATGTTGGTGACGGAAGAGGCTCCCGAATCTGTGTCCTCCGCGTAGGCCTCTGGGACGTATAAACCCCGTACCAGGTCAGCTCTGAAAATACCAAGAGACTGGATAAAAGCCTTAATCACAGTGTCCGTTTGCCTAAGAAGGCCCCTGCTCACGTGTCATAGGTCGGGATGTATAAGGCCCCATACCAGGAAGCGACCACTAAGACTTGAGTGAGCTCAGGGTTTGCGGGACTCGTGACAAGGAATAACCAGAAACTAGGCCTTTTGTCAAAGTGATTCAGAGTTTTCGCATAGCCAGATCTTGATACCTTTCACTCTTCCCGGATCGGCGTAGCGAAGTGCCTGTTAGCGGACTGAACATGATTGAGAGCCTTAAAACCGAGACCAATGTAGAAAGGGAGACTCCTTATCGTTAGAAGCCTTTAGGGTAAAATTCTTGTTTGAAAAATTCGTCTGCTTACCTTAACCAGGATCAGTCTCATGGGCGGGTATTTCCATGGAGATCCAAAGACGAGTCTTCCCTCACGACAGTTTCCGCGGCGACTGAGGACCAGCTGTGTGCAGACGTTCCCTGGAAAAGTCTAACCTCGGTCCACCACATTGGGCACCATTGAATGCCCCGGCCAGTGGGGGTTGTGAACGGGTGACCGAGGAGGCTAATCCTAAGGGAATGAGACAAACAAGGGACGCGAAAGAATGGAGGCAAGACAGGATTCTGATCAAGCCTCAAATTTTTTATTAAAGGAGGACAGCTTAAGTACCTAGAGGTGAGGGGTGGGATCAGGAAGGTCAGGTAAGCTTGTGTGGGCTTGCATAATTGGTCAAGGTTGATTGTGTCCTTTTTAGGTAAAGGCCACAGCAAGATGACGGATAGAACCTGTTTCTGCATTGTCATTGTGGCCTTTTGAGGGGGAGTTCCTCAAGGTGTGAGTTCCAGCTCTGACCAGCCGGCTCCCAACAGTTAAACACTCTAATTCTAATTAAATTAACACAAAATTTTATGTGTAAGGTTGGCCTTTTGATGACTGTGTAGACACTATAAAAACAGGGACAAAAAAACAAAGCTGAAAGATACAAATGTTGAAGAATATGTCAATAAATTACAACCCACATGACTCCAGTCTGTGTGTACCTCTGTAAGTAAGGTTTGGGGGAGCGCAGCCATGCCCTTTTGTTTACATACTGTCTATGGTTACTTTTCTACCACAAAGGCAGAGATGAATAGTTGCAACAGAGACCATATAATTCATAAAACCTAAATTTTTACTATTTGGTCCTTTACAGAAAGTTTGTCAGTTCCTAATGTAGAAGCATAATTTCCAAAGATCAGTGTGAATACCTGAGTTATTACTATTCAGTTTCAGCAATTGCTCTTACCATTACCAGATACCAAAACTCAGAATATATGTGATTGATATTTTGGTTTTGCATTCTACCAGGCCTGTTTTACAGCTATTTTACCAACCTAAAACTTTAAGGTATGAATTATTTACTAGCTACAATTAAATGAATTTTCTATTTTACTTCCAAATCATATTCCCCATTGTTTAATTTTTTTTCTTATAATATATGTTCCCAGCAGAATAGCTCTACACTTATAATTAAGAATTCATCCTGGTTCTTCCCTTACATTCCCATCTGATGAGTCACTTTCATTCATTTCTCAGTAAAGGTTTCTACTAAGAACAGGATAAGACAAAGTTATAATAGACAATATGGATAGGGAAAATACATTTTCAAAAATTTACTATAAAGCTGGGCATGGTGGCCCACACTTGTAATCCCAGTACTTGGGAGGCTGAGACAGGAGGATCACAGGTTTGCAGCCAGCCTCAGCTACTTAGTGAGGCCCTCCACAACTTAATGAGACCCTGTTTCAAAATAAAGAATAAAAAATAGGGGTAGGGGTGTAGCTCAGAGGTAGAATGCCTCTGGGTTCAATCCCTAGTACCGCAAAAAAAAAAAAAAGTACTATAATTTTGATTAGTGTTTCTTCTCCTCTTATGTTGCTATTGATTTATATTCATTAAAGTGTCCTGATTATATTCTCAGATATTTCATTTTTCTTTATGAGTGGCTATACATATTTTTCATGTTCTTTATCATAAGTTCTTGGTTACTCCTTTGAAATAATCTGATTTTCTGACTTAATAGCTAAAGGTATTAGAGATCATATACTATTCATTTCCTCATGGACTTTTTTACCCAGAATTTTAGTACTAACCACCTTTTATTTGTTTACAGTTATAAATGACAGAGAAAGCAAATTTTTCATTTCTTGTGTTTTAAAAAATAACTAGCCTCCTTATATAGCACATAAACATAGATAACTCCTTGCTAAAAATATCACAAATGCAAAATAGAATGCTAGCAATTATTCTGATTTAATAACTCTAAGGAAAAGTATTATTTAGATAGAATATTAAAGAAACACACACACACACACACACACACACACACACACTGAGGGCAAGTATTGGGAACTGAACTCAAGGGCATTCTACCTACAAGCTATACCCCCAGCCTTATTTTATTTTTATTTTGAAACAGCATCTTGCTAAGTTGCTGAGGCTGGCCTCAAACATGTGAACCTCCTGTCTCAACCACCCAAGTACTGATATTTCAGGTGTGCACCAGCATGCCCAGCTAAAGAAATAGATTTGAACTTTCAGCAGCATCCACATCTGTGTATCAAGCACTAATCTCCTCCTTGAAGCCTTTCCGGGCATCCTCCTCCCTGACTTCCCCCTTTTGTGTCCCATGTCACTATAATATTCCTTTGACAAGTTCTCTATCTACCTTTCAGTAGAGTATGAGCTCTTTCAGAATAGGCTGTAAGGTGTTCGTCCTTGTTTATATAGAGTCTGATGTATTTCCTGGCATAGACACCATTTGTTAAATGAACAAATTCTTCTCCTTCACTAATTCTGTTAGCACACAATGTATTTCAATTTTTTGCCCACTTCCTATTCTTTTTTTTTTTTTTTTTTCAGTGTAGAAGCACATCTGTTTATTGCTTACAGTAGCTGTTTTTTATACTATCTTTTTTGCAATGAGGTATATAGAACAGGAATTTTTACAGTCTTATTTTTCTAAAGGCTGAGTAGGTACATCTTTAACTAGAAAAGTCATTTCCCATGGTATTTGATGGGACTAAGAAAACAGCTTCCTATTCTTAAATGATTTACAGCTTCCTATTCTTAAATGATTTTCTTCTTTAGATTTACACTCAAATCTGAGAATATTGTGAAAATTTGTACTCAAATTCTTTCTGCTTCATGTTAAAACCCTTTACTTGGTTACTCATCCCGATGACCTTAAACAGGCCTTTATATACTCACCTTATTATTAGGAAACTTGCATCTTTTTATCCCAAAAAAAGGAGGGGAAAAAGTTGCTGTTTTTTTTTTTTTTCTACACTCTCAATAATTTTTACTAGATGTGTAGGTTTTCCATACTTACCAATTTTCTACAGATAACAACTGGGTGTCCTAGAATTTAACTCAATTCTTATACTAACTTCTCAGAGTTAACATAATCCACATAGATTAAGGCCTCAGTTGCACAAGACACCCCCAGCTTCAGATGCCAGTCACAAGTCTCATGTTATGACTCGTGCCTGTAACCAAATGGCTATAAACCAGGGCTTCCACCCCACCCGTCTGGTTCGATAACTGGCTAGAATGACTCTGAACTTAAACATGAACTTTACTCACATTTACCAGTTCATCACAAAGGATACAACTCAGGAACAAAGACAAATGGAAGGGATGCTGGGACCAAGTATGGAAAAGGACACAGCTCCCACGGTCTCTCCAGTGCATTGCTCTCCCAAAACCTCCATGGGATCACCATTCCAGGAGCCATCTTGATCCAATTGCTCAGGCTTCTTATTGAGGCTTCATTAAGTAGGCATGGTTAATTAAATCATGGGCCCATGGGTGATTACATTCAATGTTGCTATTGAATGTTTCTCAAAATATAAGAGGGAGAGTGACCTAGTAGTTAAGTTTGTTGTCTCTGGAATCGGATTGCCACAACTCATATCCTAGGTTAATTACTCATTACCTGGCTGACCTTGGGCATGCTCCTTAAATTCTCTGTATCTTCCATCTATAAAATGGATAACATTACCTATTTCACAGGGTTCTTTTTAACTGAAAATGAGAAATAAATACATATATAGTATTTATGTATTATGCCTACTGTATAGGAAGCAACCAACAGTTAGCCATTATTATAATTATGCTTATTATTAGACATAGGAGTCCTTATACCTGTGTCCCTGCCAGACCAGCCGCTTCTTTAAAGTTATAGCCAGCTTCATTAATGATACCAGGGCCTAGCCCAAGGCCCAGCAGAGTGTATTTAGTAAATGCTTATTGAAGTGGACTGTCATCAAATTTAAAGAATACTATTTAAGATTAAACCCTCAGAATAATAATGGCTCATCTTTCCAAGTTCGACAACCCTTTATTATTTTTATTAATTATTAAGGTTAATAGCTCTCACTTCTATCATTTGTTATGTGCCCCATCTACACCAGGTGCTAATGAGACATGAATTATCTCATTAATTTTCATGACATCCTGTGAGGTGCAGGTTTTTAATTATGCAGGCGAGGCAGTTGAATCCAGAGAAGTTAAGGGACTTTCCCCAGATCTTTTTCCCTGACACCAGGGAGAAAGACTTCAAAGCAAGTTTCTTCCCTGTAAATGAATATGTTGTCAAATAAAATGTTCACTTTTTTATTTATGACAGTGGAAATGGGCTTTAATCCATTGAGAATATACATTTTAGAAAGTCAAATTACATCATGCCTGCTGTCTTTGCTGCACTAGCAGCACCCCAGTGGAGGAAGCCGGTGCCAACAGGAGGCCTCGCTTCCAGTCCTATAGACAAGGGTTCACTAGTGTCAGAGTTGGCAAAAGGAGGGCAAAACACTCCATCCTCTTTCCTTGTCATAGTAAAACCTACAATAGAAGACAGCTTGGGTTATATACAAAGAGCATTCTTTTTATCTCACTAGTCGTTCTTTGGCAGCCATGCTCACGACACGCATGGGCAAGCCCACTCAGATGCAGGTGAGTGTCGACCCCTCAGTTATTGACAGAGTATGAGTGGTGCCCCCCCACCCCCACCATTTGCCTTCTCTTAGAGATTGATCATAGAAGTTCATACTCATGACCAGATAAGCAGATGATCATGGCAGTTACTCTTCACAGTCATAGATGGAAAGAATGGAATGCTGCCTAGAAGTTTCTCACTAAACAGTCGGAGGAGTCTCACTGCACAGAAGTCTGGACGGCCCTGTCTTTTCCTGAGTAGCTAATGTTCATTCTTTGGAGAAAGCTAGGTTGCTGCATTTTCCTCTAATACTTATGCCAAGAAGAAGATAATAGATGGATGTAGTGGGGCAGGCCTGTAATCTCAGTACTTAGTGACACACACCTGTAATCTCAATACTTGGGAGGCCAAGACAGGAGGATAGTAGGTTTAAGGCCAAGTTCGGCAACTTAGCGAGACCCTGTTTCAAAATAAAAAGGACTGGGGACATAGCTCAGAGGTAGAATACCCCTGGGTTCAATCCCTAGTACCAAAAATAAGAAAGAAAAAGGAAGGAAGGAAGGAAGGACTGATTCTAGTTTTATGGCATATAATTTATAAGTAGATAATCCACTGATTTGTCAGCTATATGTTTAGGGAACCATTGGAAGGGGAAGACTAACAAAGAAATTTAAAAATTTGTTTTCATAAGAAAAAATATTACATTGTACATTCATTAATTACCTTTTTATGTCAAAGACTTACAGGCAGGACAGACAAAGATGGGAAAGACACACTCAGAAATCACTCACTCTAACAAACCATTAGGAAGCAAGAATGAAGCTCAGATCCACCACCTCAAAACCCCACCCCCTCCAATACCAGCACCACCCCACTCCTTGCTGACCTGAACAGTCATATGCAGCTGGAGAAACCCACACAGCTAAGCTGAGATCTCATGTGACTGTCACCCTCAAAAGCACCCTCATGCCAACTCCTTTTTCCTCCACCCTTGTAAATAACCCTCCCATACCATCTCCTTGGCCCTAAACCTCTCCATCCCCTCCCTGTGCACACCCCTTCATGCTCAGATGATGACTGAGAAAGGATGTCCACCTGCTCCTGCCATTGCATCTCTCTGTGTCCACAGGGCTCTCTCCTTCCTCCCATCTCCAAGGATGGACTACTCTGCACCCTTCCTCCATCCTTTGTCCTCCTTCCTCCCTCTTCTCAGTCATCAGTTTACCACTAACCAATGAGTCATCCTCATTAGCATAAAAATATGCTCTCCTGTTTCCCATCTTATAAAAAAATTAAAACCCTCTCTTCCTTGACTCTGCAGCCCTGTTAGCACCCACCCCATTCCTATTACTCACTGCTATCCATCACAAGAAAACTGCTCACAGGAATGACATGAGCTTGCTGCTTTCACTTCCCCTTCTCTATTCTCACTGGTACCCACTCTAATCAGCCCACCACAAATGAAACAGCAGGTTGCCAGGTTCAGTGGGCAGTTCTCAATTTTCATCTTCTTCAACCTCTCAGCAGTGGTAGATATATGTGATCACTCCTTTTTTTTTTTTTCTTTTACAGCAGCTTTATTGAGATGTAGCACGTTTACTGTAGAATTCACCTGTTTAAAGTTTAAATTCAGTGGTTTTATAATCACAAAATTGTACAACTAGTATTGCTTTCAAATTCTAGAACATTACCTCGAAAGAAACCCCAGGCCCATTTGCAGTTAGTTCCCATTCCCCGTTCTCTTATCAGCCACTAGTCTGCTTTTTGTCTCTATAGATTCGCATGTTCCAGGCAGTTAATATAAATGGAATCATATAATATGCATTATTTTGTTTCTACCTTCTTTCACTCAGCACAATATTTTCAAGACTTATGTGTGCTCTGTCATGCATCAGTAGTTCATTCCTTTTAATGGCTGGAAATATTTCATTGTAGAAGTATTTACCACATCTTGCTTATCTACACATCAGCTGATGTTCATTTGAGTTGTTTCTAGTTGGAGACTGTTATGGTTAACACTCCTGTGAGCATTCATGTACGAGTCTTTATGTGAACCTATGTTTTGGAATGGCTGAGTCCTAAGGTAACTGCTTACTCTTTCCCCCTGAAAACCTCTTTCCTGTTGTTTTTCAGGATACTTTCTTGGTTTCCCCTGTACCTCATTTCTACTCTTCAGTCTCTCTAACTGAGTTGTCTGTCTTTAACTTCTAAACCATGGAGTGTACTAGATGTCAATTTCTAACACTCTTTCTTCTCATCTTTACTGAGATTCACCCCTATGTAATTACTTCCAATTACTTGGTTTCTAAATACCATCTACATATTGATGACTCCCAAATTTATGTATTTATTGTTGGTCTTGTGACTCTCATTGCTGCACCTAACTGCTCATCCTATGTGCTTATCCTTTGGACATCACATAGGATGTCCAAAGCTGACCTCGAGGTTTCCTCACCTAAATCTGTGCCTGCTCCTACTCTTCCCCAGCTCCACATGGCAGCACCTCCCTTTGAATGCTCAGGCCAAATGACAGTCACCCTCGATGCCTAATGGCCCCATATCTCTCCCATCCAACCCATCAGCAACTCCTGTGGCCTCCACCTTCAAAACACATTCAGGATCTCATTTTGTTTCACCATTTCTTTGGTCAAAGTCACCAACATCTCAGATCTCAGATACTTCGTAGCTGTTCACCTTCTCTCCACTTTGGCCTTTCCATAGCCTCTTCTCAATGCAGCTGTAAAGATCCACCGCACAAGAACTCAGGTCATGCTGCCCCCTCTTGTGTGTGTGTGTGTGTGTGTGTGTGTGTGTGTGTGTGTGTGTGTGTGTGTTGTTGTTGTTGTTGTTGAAGGAACCAGGGATTTGCACACATGCCAGGCCAGTGCTCTTCCACTGAGCCACACCCCAGCTCATATATCACTGCTCTATTCAGCACCCTCCAGAAGTTTTCTGTTTCCTTCTGGGTAAAAGTCAAAGTCTTTAAGATACCTGCAGACTCTCAGCAACCTAGCAAGACCCTGTTTCAAAAACAAAAGCAAAAATTTAAAAAGAGCTGAGGGAAAAAAGGGGGGCTGGGGATTTCGCTCAAAAGTAGAATGCCTCAGGCTTTGATACCCAGTAACACACACACTCACACACTCCCTACAGATTTAGATGATCTGGGCTCCTGTTGTTTAGCTGACCCATCTCCTGCCATTGCTCTCTCAGCCATCCAGCTCCAGCCATGGTGAATCCTTACTGTTCCTCAGACTCTTACTCATCCACATCCGCTCAGGGCCTTTGGCCACTCTCTCTCTCTCTCTCTCTCTCTCTCTCTCTCTCTCTCTCTCTCTCTCTCTCTCTCTCTCCCTCTCTCCCTCTCTCCCTCTCTCCCTCCCTCCCTCCCTCCCTCCTCTCTCCCCCCTCCCCTTCCTCCCCCCTCTCTCATACCCTTTTTCCTAGACTTCCTTCTGAGGTACCCTTTTATTTCCTTTAGATCTGTGGTCAACACTGCAAGTGGCCTCTCACAGTCCCATCTCCCT